>OX235276.1:71442749-71492123 GCA_944472155.2 Trichobilharzia szidati | reverse complement strand
TTATAGCCCTAATCCTATTTTTCAATCTTCCCCAAAATTCTTCTATAGAATTTGTATGTGTCCTCGTAATAGGATCCGCAAAATCACTGGAATGGTTCACTCTGTGATGAATATACCCAGGAGATGACAGAGAGTTGTAACCTGTCAATTCATCACTGTGTACTATTGATCCCTGTTTCATGAGTATAATAATAATAGTTATTGAAGTAGTTGACTTTCTGTCTGGTATTCTCTCCACGAATCCTTTCCGTAGGGAAGTGTCATATAAACCAATTACCCAAACATTGTTGGCTCACTCACGACCAAGGTTGTATTTTTCTTCAGTAACACAGTTTTATCCACGTACATGACGATGCCTTCTCCGCCCAACAACGAAGTAATTCTTTCCACTTTCCATGATGCGACGTCTCTGCACTGAACTGTTGAGACAAGGCTATTCTCGGTTTCAGCAGCTGCTCCTCTCACAGGCTGTTTTAAAGCCCAGTAGTTACAAATATACAAAATCTGCGTTAAGGAGAGACTCGACCTAGCAAAACATTTTCCCACGAAATACTAAAATTATCAGCTTACCTTCTCTAACACTAACTCGTTTCAAACAAATTGCACAATGATGTACATATCCATCAATCGACCTGCTAAAGCTTTTTAGACTCATCACACCATCACAAGAACAAATCCTCTCCTTTCTAAGCAACCGCAAATCCAGACAATACAGCAAAACATTATCCTTCTCGAACTGCAATCGTAACTTTGTTAGAGCACGCATTTGAAACGAATCAAGCGCTATACAACATTGAACACACTTTCATGAACCTCATTGGACCAGTCGAGGTCGTTCGCTGATTGGTAGTTAGTGATGCTTAAAGTTTAACTTAGCCATGAAGAGACTATGTTTTAGTCATAGGAACAGAGTGATTTGTTACTGATTAACTTCCAAAACCAATATTGATTAAGAAACTAATTACCCAGTTATCAAAACAAAAATAAATTCATTAATATTCATTAATATATAAATTTGAAGTGATCTTATATGGGGAATTTCTCCGTTTGCCATCAACATATATGTATATGTTTGATAGATGACAAGAAAATATTAACTTCTAAAAGAGTGTTCAAAGCTTTGAAAATTATTGAAAATTATTGGTTCATTTAATTGTTAAATAATTAATAATCTTAGTTATGCTAATTAGTCACAATTCATTCATATAAATTAAATATAATATGACTGAAAATGACATTATTCCAATAAAAATAGGTTGTAAGAAAGTTAGAGTAATACAAATAGTAGTTAAGAGATGTACACAGGGAAGGCTTTCAAGCTGACTAGATGAAAAAAAATTAGCTAGCTGATAGATAAACCCTATTGATTTGGCGTCAATAAGTAATATATTAAATATTCCCATAGTAAAATTTATAAACAATACATTTAAGCGAATAATACTGTTTTCAATAAGATCTCATCAGGCTTAACTCTAATATACATAACTTTACAAATAAAAATTCAAATATAAACCTATCATGGTGTTTTGTCTATAGGATAGTAACAAGATGGTGAATATAAATTGTGCAATTAGTCATAATAGTAGTAATGATAATAATAATGGTTTTATCAGTAATAAGGATTAAAAAGTGAAGCAATCTGTGATAACACGAATAATGAAATACAGCATGACTAAACAAAAAATTGTTCAGGTAGAAGTAGTTGATAGCTGCTAAGAAAAACAAATGAACCAATTAAATAATGCTAGATTGTAAGGGAAGTAAACGAAACACGTTCTTAATGAAGATGCGATAAGATTAAGGGACGACAAGAGAGGAGTTGAAAATATAAGTAAGGGGTGGTGGAGAAGTCATCAGTTGGTATTGTCTTAATAGGCCAAGTGAAGGATAATGGCTGTACGAGCTTCTTTTGAATGTATAGTTTAGGTTTACTAGTTTGAATGCTTATTGCCTCAGCTGTGTGCAGTAGATGAACACGAAGTCTATTGGAAAGATTCGGTGAGATACGATGAATTACTTTGAAAGCTCTCGTTTTCCCCACTACATTACTACTATCAATTAAATGTGACGAAATTGAGCTATGGATTGTTTTATCTGTCCTTTGCCAAACCATCAACACGTTGGCTAAGTTGTCTTGTAGTACGCCCAATATAACTGTCACCGCAGGTGCAGCTGAATTGATAAATGCACATAGATGTGGCAAAAATATCGAGCTTATCCTTCGTTTGCGTCCCAATCATTCATCGGCTAGAGAATGACAAACATAGGTATGCTCTGTAAAACGTTCTTAGTATACTCCTGGAAAGTCTCTGGAATAAAATCTCACTTGATAAGTCACCATTAAATTGTAACTTAATAAATAGAGATTTTTTACGTGCAGTCAGAGCCTCAAGTTTTCTCTCTAATGTTTTCATATGTTTCTTTATGAAGCTACTCGGATAGACCATCTCCGTCAATATATTCAAATTCATTTTGTAAAAGGTCATCCTCACATAAATTTTTGCTCTGCTCGTAAAACATTTAACGACATTTCTTTTATATTTAATGGGCACGTAACTAAGGAAGTGTGTGTATTCCCCTGTGAATGTGCTTTTTCTACACACGCTTCTCCTAAGTGACCCATCTTCTCGCCTACTTAGCAAGACATCCAGAAAACGTAGTCTACTATCCTGCTCATTTTCACAAGTAAAAGTAAACGAGGGGTGGACGTTATTGAATTTCAGCAACAATTCCTCTTTGCTTACTTTCCCATGAGATAAGATAAATGTATCATCGACATATTGGTAATACATATCAAACTCCTTGATGATGTCTTTTAATTTCCCGATTTCAAGTTTTGTGAGGAAGAATTCAGCTAATATTGGGCCTAATAGTGAACCCATAGCTATTCCATCTACTTGTCGGTAATTTGAATTATTGTAGACAAAGTGAACATTCATTGTGCATTTGAGAAGTAATTCTTTGAGGGATTCCTAAGTCTAATTGCCTTTCGGTGATTTATTGACAAATGTAATCTACCATTTCCATAAGCAATGCATTAGTGAATAGTGATGATACATCCATGGATAACATGTGTTTATCCCTCACGTTAGTCTCAGATATTTTAGAAATAAAGTTGAAGAAATCACTAATTCTATGTTGCACGATTTCTCTATGCAAAGGTTTCCGAAGCTTCACTAACCACTTCGCTGTTCGGTGAAATGAAGAATTATACATACCTAAAACAGGACGAAGAGGAAGACCCAGTTTGTTCACTTTGGGCAGACTGTAAAGACGTGAAGTATTGGTACTCCTTGGTTTCATGGATTCATACGTGGTTGATAATAATACTCCTCTTTGGTTACGTTTTTTGAAAGAGTTGGTGATTAGATTTTCCGCTCTTACATTGAGGTCTTTGGAACTACCAAGAGATTGTAATTTAGTTTGATCACTGAAAAACATTCGATTTTTTCAACATAATCGCTTTTATCTAGTAAAACTACACCGTTACCTTTATCTGGCTTGCTAATAATTAAGCCTTCGTTACTTCTAAGTTCTCTTAGAGCTTCTCTGTGTTGTTTAAATAACAGACTATTTACTGAATGTCTATTATTTTTATATTGTTAGAAGCTGTCAACTAGCGTTGTTTCGAACCTAGTTAGTTCATCGTCCGATGATGGGGTAAGGTCCGACGTTTGAGAATACAAATTTTCACCAGTATATCAGTGTCTAATTGATTAAATGTGGGATAATAGTCACTAAATTTAGGACCTAGGGATAAAACCTCCAGTTGAAACTTATTGAGTACAACACTGAAAAATTATGAACATACCGGCCCGGAAATGACGGAAATTTTCATTCAAAAGATTTGACACGGCTAATTTTTTTATTATTCCTTCTGTTTACTGTTATGTTATTAACATATTCTATGAACATCAGTTGTAATTCCTGAGGTAAATCATCAACTGAAAATTGTCTTTGTGATATGTTCCTTTCTAGATCATGTATAAGAGTTTTAACAGAAGCAAGACAGCTGTACATCGGTTGCTTGGTGGCAGAATGCACCCCAACCACGCCAGTGGTCCGGGGTTCTATCCCCGGCCACCGACGCACTCGCTAAGCCAGTAATAAGACTGATAAAGAGGGAAGGTTGGACATAAGGGTAGCAACCCCATGGCGTAAAAATGAAAACCACTGCTACCGATACTTCCTGTTTGTAGCTTGAAGCCCTATGTTCCACTGGGAACGCGAAGGACTCAAAAAAGCAAGTTAGATAGTTATAAAATGAAGAAGAAAGTCGAAGGATTCGTTAGAAGGATACTGCGTGTATGTAATTATATCCATAAAGGAAACTTATTGAGAATCAGTCGTTGAGGTTGATCAGGAGATGAGCAGATTATTAGTAGTAGATGAGTCTGAATATTGTTATGTACTTTTCTACTTTTCTTTTCTTCTTACGTGAATTACCTCATTCTAATGCAGCCAATTTTGTTAGGTATATGCCAATGATCTGGCTGTTTCCATGTTAGTTAATCCACACATTCAGATTGTTCCAGAATGAATGACTTTTCATCAGAAATTGGACAGTGGTCATCGTCAGATAGTCCTAAGCTAAATATCTGCAAATATCATTTTACTTTCAGATGCAAGCGCGACTTACATGAAATGGTTCGTTCGCATGATTCTAGTATCATAGATGGTGCTAAAGTTGAAACTAAGTTGAATGTTAAATACCTTGGATTATGTCTTTCTTTCTTGATCCTCCTGTATCATGTTAATTTCTAAAAAGACATTTTATCTAAACTCCTACGCATGGAAGTTAAGACAATCTGGTATCACTAATATTACAGTTTGTTAATTCTTGTATTCTACGTATTCTTCTTTATTGGTCTCCCTTAATCTTTCCTGGGTTACTTGAGAAAACTTTGTCACACTGAAAAGCGAACTAAAATTTGTCAGTAGGTAGCACGGAGTGTCACTAAAGCCGACTTGTTAATACTCTTGTGGATGGACACATGGACTCATTTAAGAAATCGGAGGGTATTATGCTAAAAATTGCTCTGAAGATGTCGTCCAGAAGGACAACAAAAGCTCCGTGACTAAACCAGCCAGCTCAGAGAACACGATTAACTGCAAATCATCCACCTGAGCTACAAATCTTTTCTATTATTTCAGAGTATTATCTTCTCAGACCTTGAGCATCTTCTTTATGCAAAACTCTGCTTACATCTCATTGAGTAGGACTAGAAGCAATTATAAAAGACATTAAGCTTGGACGACTAAGTACGAAAACTCTATGACACTTTATTTGTTGTGAGAAAAGTATACAGCAGGACACTGCCAACTTTCTGCAAAATAGGAAGTAGACGGCCCTCATTTTATTCGTTTTCTTCATTCCTATATTTGTGTTAATATTTTCACCTAACTTAATTTTATATTCATAGTTAACAATATTATGAATGTAAATACCCTGTTTTAGTTATCACTCTTATAATAAAAAGATTCAGATGCAGTACAGCGCTACTTGCTAAAAATTCCATATTTGTGCCCAAGATACTGTGTGGAATATAGGAGTTATTATTATTATTATTAATGAAATAGTTTTTTATTAAAGGATATTTCCACTGAATGCACTGTATCAAAGGAAACAATCATATGAAGAATCTTCTACCATGTTTCATAAAGTTGAGGTGAATTCATTTTGATGTCCAGCAGTCCCAGTTTCTGATGATAATCTGTACTTTATGATAAGTCAAACAAACAGTGAGTTTCCAGGTGTTGATTTTTGTACAGATTTTATTTTGATTGCTTGGAGGATTTCATCATGAGCTGACATCAGGTAGAGAACCATTGGAAAACCTCCAAGGAGTAGTGGACAGCAGAAAGTCGGGTCCGAACCCTGGCGGTGGGTGTGTACTGGTGAAGGGTCTCAAACCAGGATGAAACAGTTATCCAGTACTCCGTGTCAGTTTTCCAGTGGTTCTATAAATAGTGTCAGCTCATGATGAAATCCTCCAACCGTTGAAAATAATGACTTCATTTTTTCTTAGATGATCATTAAAGCATATCCAAGGAATCATGTGAATGTTATCTCATAGAGAGGTAATTTTTTAAGGCATCCACCTTCATTTTCAGACTTTCTTTTCGTGTTTAAGTATAATTATCGCTAATTAAAAAAAATTGGATTTTAATATGAAGTAAAGCGAAGCCAAAATTTAAAAAATCGGTTACCTTCTGTCTCTGTTTTTCTGTCTCCCTGAGTGTAGAATTTTTCATGTCCTTATACTTCTATTAAATCTGACTTTAAGGTTGACGTCACAGGGATGATACTGTAGATTTATGATTCTTTCTCTTGTTACTTCAACACAATAAAGGTATACGCCACCAAAATGTTGTAACTGGGACTTCAACCCTCGACAGCAGGACCCTGTTGATTACTTAGCTAATACTGCAGCACTTAGATGAAGAAAGAAGAGTGAATGAGAAGGAGATATTTAAATTTCTTCATGTGAAAAGTAATAACACTAAAAATTACAGTCACATACACTTGGTTCCGTTCATATATAATGATAAAGAGAGAAAGACCATATTTGTTCTTCAGAATGTTATTATTCTATTTCACAGGTGTTCATCAGCTGCAGACCACTACCTGAAATAACAATGGTTAAAAAAAATACATGAAAATAATATACTTTAATGTTTGAATAGTAGTACAGTATATGTCATGAAATTAACGCATCCAAAAGGTAAGCATTACAATTTTCATTTCAAGTTACTATCAGTTTATATATTTGCAAATTAGATAAAGACAAGGGAGAAGGTATGGGAGAAGACAGACTGATGGCACTCTCATTCTGTAAGTCATAATAATTTTTTTGTCCTTTGTATATTTAGTATTTGGAAGAATTTGGAAATCTTCATGAAATGACCCGAATCCACAGAATGTCTGGTAATTGCATTTTGTGAATATCTACTTTCTTTTTAGTCATGGTTTTTTAGATATGCTTCGAACGAATATTGAACTCAGGTTAAAAGGTGGATGCTTCCAGCCTACGTACGGTTCACTCAAAATCCATAAGTCCAATGCACCTTTAAGACCCATAATGTCAATGGTCAATTTACCATGCTACAGGCTAGTTCGGAGATTAAGTGATTCTTGGAAGCCCATTCAATGTAAATCTGCAATCCATTGCTTGGAAGATCCGTATCAGTTTTCCAGTGAAGTTGATAATGCCAATATTTCTTAAAAACTCAGGGTATTATACGACTTAACAACCTCATTTACAAATATATCAGTAGTGGAAACAGTTGACATTATTTGTCAACAAACAGATCGACTGCCAATACCAGAAACAGAGGTGAAGAGTCTATTACTTCTTCGCACAAAAGACATTAAATTTGAATTTAAAAACCCGTTTTAATGACAAACTGATGGGGTAGGTTCATGTCTGGGACCTATTCTGGCCGGTGTTAATGGGTTATCTGGAACAGGTGTGACTGAGTTCTGCTACCAATGAAATAACCCGCTGTTGAGGATATTTTGGTGATACTTTTGTTGTCTGTAACGATATGAATCACGCATCTTCATTAGTTGGCTGCCTTATTGAGATTCATCCTAGTATTAAACTCATTGTAGAATATGAACATAAAGGTGAGTTCAATCTCCTGGATCCTAATGTATAAACAACAAACTACGGTGCTATCGAAAAGTCTATCTTTAGAAAAGAAGTCTGTAGGGAACAATATCTTCACTATAAAAGCTTCTGTCCGACAAGCTATAAACGTGGATTAGTAAGGACACTGTACAATACAGCCAGGTAGTTATGTTCATCTAACAGGTTGGAGGACTAATTAGGCTGTGTTGAGAAATGCCTAAGGGAAAGTGAGTATCCAAAGCGATGGCAAATAAAAAGATCAGAAAATGAAACATCTTAGTGCAGAGAAGAAGCACGTTTATTTTATTTATTTGTCTAGCATTGCAAGGAGAGGTAAAATCACCAAAGACTGACAAAAGAATGAAAGGGGCAATAAGAAGATGCTCCCACATAGAACCACGGGCAAAGTAAGCCAGTCTTAAATGGATAAGTACCCTGTTGATGTTGCCTCCAAATGTGTTTATAAACTTACTTGCACTTATGGGAGAAGGTACATTGGAAGGACAGAAAGAAAGGATTTTATGCAATTTTCTGAGCATATCCCAAGAAACCTATACCTAAAATAAAACAGATATTTGCTAAGTGCAGTTACTAGATCCGGGGATTAATTTTGGTTGCCTTCCAGTTAATAAGTGCAGTGAGACGAGTAATAATTTTCATTGTAACAAAATACTTTGTGAAATGAGAAAATCATAAACGCCTTAATGACTCTGAAATTTGCAAATAATAACAATTTAGATCATGGGTTTGTGTAAGGGTTTGAATCAGTTTCAATCTAGATTCCTACAAAAACCAACATTAGTTGAAAAGATCACTGGAAATTAAGGAACTCTGGACAGTTTTTCCGACTCTAGAGTTGACGGGATACTGAATTCCGGCCCAGGTAACTGAATGAAAAACTAGCTTAGCATCGTGACCTGAATTTCCTGGGTCCGTTCTCTAGTGAGGGTGTGCATACGTAGTAATGAAGAGTCTCCAACTACGATGACACAATTGTCTAGTACTTCCTGGTCTCCTTTGATCTCTAAGTGTTATTACTTCGTGACAAAATGTACATTGAAATGGCGTATAAATGTTTTCCTTGCCGCTTTGTTTTTTCGGATTCTTCTTAGTATGATCACCTTCTTCTCAAGTCCATTCCTCGTTGACTTTTCCGCTTACACAAATTATCATTGCTTATCTGAATATGTTGCTTGATATACAACTGGTATTCTTTTATAAGCGGTATACACCAATGAATCAAATAATCTAGAATCACTTCAGACTGCATTTCTATTGAGAGTTTCCTAGTCCCATAAACATAATGTCAAGTTGGCCGCCAGCAGGAATGATTAGATAACAAAATAATGGCCGCCAAAGAATGACGTATCATTGAATGAATTATTTATATATGTCGTGTATGAACACCTTATGAAGATGACTCAAAATAATTCAGTGGATCCCTTAGAAAAATAAATCTAAGCACAGCTTACTATAACGAAATTCTAGAATGATAATTAAAAACTAAATTTTCATTACCCTTCGTAGAAGAGTAGAATTGAAAGCTTTTTTAATTTTCAAAATTCTGTTTTGTGACAAATGGTAACGCTGAAAATTTCTAAATCTGTTATCTAGAACTAATTACCCCATAAATGCAGTTTTCCAAGAGACTGTCCTTACTAAATGACTCAATGTAAATCAGTAGGGGCTTGTGTAATATTAAGCATTGTGAAGATAATAAAAATTGGATACTAGGCAATAACTAATGTTCACCGTGTAATCCTTCTTTTGGTAAAGATCGAATTCTGTCAGTCATCTATTATAATGTGGCCAACATAATAGATGGCTTACCATCATGTCGAATCCTGAATTGTTGGTAGATATTTTTCTAGACTGTGCTCAGGAAACCCTAGACCTAGGTCTCGTGCCTTTATCCCTCGTCATCAAGCCGTATTCGAAGTCTTGGATGAATTCATTTCCCTTCTGATATTCGAAACGGGGTCACCCAATTCTGCAGTCATTGTGTACCATGCCGGTGAGTCACCTATCATTTTGGCCACATTTCAAACTTGATTGGTAGAATTCAGTTAGCATTAGAGGGAGAACTAGGTGAACGACATTATTTACTGCCTATTGTCCAACCAAAGTGTCTGTTACAGACCCATAGAAGGTGAATCGTGACATCGAATATTTCAGCGGTAACGTCTCTGACTACGGAACTGGTGGACACGAGTTCAAATCACACAAGGGGTATAAGTTCCTTCAAAATTACAGATACGCTTTTCTGAAGAATGATAACAAGCACGAAACCTAGGTTCAAACCATCATGACGACTTCCCGCAACTATCTTAAAATGTAATAAACTGTTTTCATACACTCAGAATTTGTTGAAAATATGTTGACAGAAATAAAAGGAGTGACTAATATTTTACACTGATAAACACGATTTTTGATGACTCTGTCAGTTCTCAATTTCAGAAATTTCAACTTCTAAAATCGAGACATAAATGGATCGATGAACTCTTCTACTTATACAAAGGATACATGCCACCATCAGATATAAGATGTCGATATGTTACAAGAAGGTAATTAGATTCGTTCACTATGGTGAGTATCGGCAGACTTGTTTGACAACCGATACAAGCAATTTACTGATCTGTAATTCATTTATATATAAAGGGATTCAATAGGTTGTAGCCATTCATTTGACTCTTAATAGAGGTAGTTCTTATCATATTTCATAATCTGTTGAGGTTAATACATATTTATATTCGAAGTATGGCCATCTGGAGTAGCCTACTAGCGTTTGTTGAAGACTTAAAACATGTCGTGATTCTTCATAAAATAGGCGTAGTTAGCATTCAAGAATACGGGGTTAAATGAGCTTTATTCATCCTATTTACGCTTTTGAACACTAGTTTACCTTTGACAAGACGCTGTATAGTGGTATTTATTTGATTTTAAACTCACAACTGTTGTTACTACTGCCTGTCTCCTTCAAATGACAACTTGCTGGACCGAAAAATTGTTTATATTATCTGCTGGTTTTTTTGTAAGCCTGTTTATACGTCGTTAAAAATCACGTTTTGACAACGTTTAAGTTAAAAACAATACAATTTTCGAGCTTTATTGCCTAGTGATGAAAGGTACACTGAGAGCGTATGCCACAGAAACATTAGGATATAAGTTTAAATATAACGTTTCGATTAATGAAAACGAAATAAAATGATTAGTCACTACTGGGCACTAAAGTTTTGCTATACTACATGACATTAAAAAGTTCATATTTATCATATTTGCGAATTTATATGAGACTAATTACTGCTAACCGATGAGAAGACTCTAGAAGATATAGATTTAACCAGTGCATGATTTATTTTTAACGACACACAAACTGGAACACTAGCGGGCGAAAACCAACAAACAAGCTGAAGAAGCTGCCAACGAAGACACGACTACAGGTGAATATAGACAAGATGCGGGTGATGAAGATAACCAACCAACAGCAACAAAAACAACAACAACAGCAACAACAAGCACCAATCACCATCAACAAGGGACATTCAACAGAGGTTACTTCCTTCAATTATCCAGCCAAGGAGCACAGTCTCAACTACAGGTGGACGGCACGGATGAAGACGTCAAATTCAGTCAGACTCGAAAGCGCGGGATACACCGTCATCAATCTGAAGTCAGTGTGGAAATCTTCTACACACCATCTCAGCATAAAGAACAAGATTCGGATTTTCAACACAAATGTCAAGCCAGTCAGTCACTTATTCTATATGGATCAGAAACTTGCAATTTCCTTGACGAAAAGCATTTCCGATAAGTTGCAGACAATTGTCAACACCTGCCACCTTCCCTGGCTCCACACTGAAGATGAGATTTCCTGCCAAGAGGAATCATCAACAAGAAACTATGGGGATGAACAAACCACGAGCCGATCTCTCAACAAATGAGTAGAAGAAAATGGAGATGGATTGGACACATACCACTGATGAGAGCGTCGAACGACATCACACATCAGACCATCGCTCAAGCGGAACTCGAATGGGAAACGACGAGTGGGTTGTCGGTGCGAGAATGACATGAATGATATTGTGTGAGTTGGAGGAGGAGATGAGAGATGTGTGGGCGATCGTTGGCTTTGCTGTAGAGGAGAGAAGAAAATAGAAGAAAAAGTTGGGGATGTGTTGTTGATGCCGTAAATTTCAATGGGAATTCAAGGAAATGATAAGAGTATTTACTACCGTCAAGTAATAATGAGAGATTATTTTGATTCAATGGTCACTGAGAAGTGCGACTGATAAAGACTACTCGACTTTCTATTTACAAAATTAATGGTTGTGTAATCCAACCGCTTTTAGATTATCAAACCAGACGATTCAAATTCTGCAATTCTACAATGTGATCCTTCAAATAGTGGATCTATGAGAATTAGACTGATCTGAAGGCAGATATTTTCAACAACCGATTTTAGTTAAAGAACCACTGTAAACCAGTAAACAGTAGATGTCCTTATCGTTCTAGTGTGTGACTTCTCAACTTAAGTTATTATGGGGCATTTACATAATTCAGCTGAAGCTGTCAACAGATCTAGTTTATGTATTCATGAGAAGAAATTCAGCGTTAACTTATTACCTTGGAGGACTGATAGGTCAACATCAGCCTCATCGATTTTTTGAGCACGTCTTATTATGTCACTTTAAAACCTAAATATAGAACAAATAACTGTTCCCATGAGGATTTATTACATCATTAATAATAGAAAGTAGCTATTCAGCTAACACTTCATGTAAAAATACTCAGCCATAAGATCAATAGAATACCTATGAAATGAATGATGAATTATTCGAATGACATCAAAAAATATTCCCCCAAAAATTTAGAGAATGATTACATGTTCGCAAAATATCTGAAAATTCCATACGAATGAAAAGCAAACCAGAGTATCTTCCTTTGAACAATAGCTATCGCCCAAAAAATCGAATCTATTAATTAAGCCAACAATCCATTCTCCGAAAAAAAACTATCCTGATACTGAGCTATCCATCAAATGTACAATTTTTTCTTCATGAGCGTGTTTCACTTCATTTTTCGATGATACTACATTATCTCAATTGGTCTAAAAAGATTCATTTGCGTGTTACTATTTATGTGTAATAACATGTGAAAAACTTGTTGGATGTTTCCATGAACAAACATCATTTAGAGAATTATTGAAGACTAGAAGTGAACAGCTGTTTCATCCTACTTTAGGACTCTTCAATTATGAGCAGACATAACGACATCAAGGATCCGACTTGAGATCTTCAGGTTACGCAGCCCAGCTCGTTAACTCATCCAGTCATTTGGATCAGAATTCAGTTGCTCATGAATTCACGATATAATACTATCCTCATCAGTCAGTACATTTTCATAAAGGTGGTTCAGTGGTCAGTGAGGTCAGCCTTGTATTACGCAGGTACTGGACTCTGTCCCTGGTGTGATTATGTGTGCGACTTGCTAAAGAGCCCCAAAATATAATGTTACATTTGACCAGTTTATAACAGAAAGACTGTTTGAACAATCTAATCACAGTATCAATATCTATTTGGATGTTTCAATTAAATCTATAAGAATTATTCTCTACTCTCAGAGGCTGTATATCATCGCTTTGACATTTGCATATCACATGTTGCCTTAATCCTTATTACTAGTCTTTGTGCTTGCTTTATCTCTAATTTTATAATGCGTCTCTTTTCGGTTCTGCGTACATTGATCATGTGTTGAATGACGTAATTTTGTTTGAGTGAATGAAGATCATTTCTCACCTGTGACAGTCAACGGCAATAGTCAGTATGTGATTGTTGTGGACAAAGCTTTCCATCCCAGCTTTGTGTGAATATTCTACTTGATTCTGAGTGCTCGTTTTGCACTTAGACTGGACTGTAAAGCCACCCAACGGCATTGCTGAAGTCATTTCGAGTTGTCAACCTCGTCATAGTTTAAAACAACCATAGAACTATTCAAAGACAACCGTCATTTTCATATTTTCTGGAGTGGTTCGTGATTGTGCATGTCTTAAGGAAATTCTACCAGCCATACAGTAGGACACATGGAACCCTTTCCCGTATCCAAATAATAATGAATCGGTTTTAGTCAGCGCATAGTTCTTCCTGATTTTCAACTACTTTTGTAAGTGATATTAGTTCCTGACAAGTTCGAATAACCTAACAACTGAAATTAATCCGAATCCCCACAATTCTCATAATCGAAATAAGTCGAAGGACAACACAAAGCAGTTACATATTTTAAAGTAAGAACAGATTGCGATGCATGATGGTATATACGACTGAGCAACTGCAATGAGATGTTGAATATTATCGAGGTGAACCCGTAGTACTGCTTGACAATGTATTCAGGTGATCTAAACACCGAGGGCCCATTTCATTCGTTTGAAAATTTGACATAAAGAAAACAAAATAAAACAGTCAAAATTCACAAATCGTCGACACGTAAATATCGATTTCAACAAACAACGGATTCGAAAAACAATAGACTGTGAACTACTCCTCCGCCGTATTCCACTCTGTATCTAAACTTTCCTTGTCATCTTCATATATGGAGATACTTTGACTTAAGGATATTGCGTGAAAGCATGTCAGTGACAAATTTATTGCAAAAGCCTATGTGGTAGTAAATACTACGGCTAAATGAAACCTGAGAGTGTGAAAATTTCCAAACAAATACACCTTGTTTCTAGTCGTGACACTAGTTACTCGCTAGTGTCCAACAAAAGTATGCCATAGATTCCTTTAGGGGGCCAGTCACTAGCATAAATGAATTAGTGATAACGTGTTCGACTGCAATACTCACTGGGTGACGTGGGTTAGAATCTCAGAAGGAGCGACATGAGTACCTTCAAAACTGCAGATACGCCTTGCTGACAGGTGAGTGCCACGTAGCACAAAACCTGGGTGAATCAAGGCTTCCGGTAGCTGATTGCCTCCAACCATCTAAAACAATGTTTACTGCAAATAATTCGTATTCTAACATTATTAGTTAAAACTAGTGTAATAATGATAGTCCACTGAATAGCAGCTAACCGAAATCCCTCACTGTCGTTTTCTTTTCATACTAAAATATGCAAATTTCTAATGTTGTCCGTCTACGAGTAACTAATCCCAAGTGTTTCGTAATCAAATTCTATTCAGTTGTTTGTTTACATTTCACGTTTAAGACAAAATAAAGTATCGAATTTTTATGATGAAAGATAATCCTACTGAATTAGGTTACACAATACTTCAATTCGATTTCTGTCATAATTACTGATAACATAGATTAAAAGTGAAGACAATTTTCATTAATACAATGAATGAAAATCAATTCAAAGGATAAGAATTATGAGCTGTGTCTGAAACACTCTTTCATTATATCGTCATAAATGAAAATAAGCAAAAAACAATATCGTTTTCAATTAGAACTTCTTCAGGCTGTACTCTCATGTAAATAACTTCTTTATCAATGGAAATTTAACCAATGACATTGAGCATGTGGATCGAAAACAATGTCTTCAATATTATTAACGTGTGTCAGTAACAATGATAATTATGATAATATCAAAAATACTGATAATAAGGACAATGATAACAAAAGTGCAAGTGTGTGGTGGGATATAGACAATGGCGTCCAACGGAATATTATTATTATTTTCACAGTAAGAATCATTGTATTTGTGTTGATGTTAACGTCTAACTACTATTCCCACAGTTCAATACTGCATTGGCAACAGGATAATGTGAACACTCTATTTCATGTCGTTTATTGTTAACCAAAATAAGATCGGGATTTTCAACTCCAATGTGAAGTCAGTACTACTATACGGATCAGAGACTTGGCGTGTCACAAAGAGCACCTCAAACAAGCTACAGACCTTCATTAACAGATGTCTTCGCTCAATACTAAAGATCAAATGGCCGGAAAGGATCAGCAACAAAGATCTCTGGGAGCGAACCAACCAGGAACCGATTGTGAAAGAAATAGGCAGGAAGAAATGGAGATGGATTGGCCACACTCTGAAAAAACCAGCAAGTGACATCACTAGACAAGCCATCGCTCGAGTGGAACCCGAAAGGGAAGCGACGAGTTGGTCGTCCAAGGGTGACCTGGAGGAGATCATGCGAAGAAGAGCTGAAAGCATGTGGGCAGACCTGGAGCCATGTGAAAACTCTAGCAGAGAACCGAACGCAATGGAGACGGATGGCTGAAGCCCTATGTTCCTCTAGGAATTAAAGGAAATAATAATAATAATTGTTAACCAAAGTCACAAGCTCAGTGACTGGTTAAAGAACATAAACTGTGTAGATGTAAATAGCTGTTTGATCACTTCAAAATATACCTTCTGCTTCCGTGTCTCACCTTCTGCTGTTACACAAGTAGCTGATGCAAGTGACAATAAGAAAAATGAAGGTAGTATGAGAACGGTAAACAATTAAGTAGCAAAAATAAGACCAAATTCTGATAAACTCAAAAGTTACGCATCACTAAACACCAGCGAATGACAATCACGGTTTTAATAAGTAACACAGAATTACGAAAGAAATAGAGGATAAAAGTTAGTGGAAATATTTATTCAGATTTACGTAGGCTAAGGGAGAGACAGAGGCAGAACAAACTCTTTTTTGCATTTAGAGACTGGGTTTGTACTCTCGAATTCCCATACTTCTGCTTTGTGTAGATGCCGAGTTCAAATTTCGTTCGAATTGTTCGATGTTCTATGCGATAAATAACCCTAAGTGCACTTCTTCTGTCCATTTTGTGACTGCCGTCAATCAAACAAGACAAAATAGAGCTTCTTATGGATTCCGTCTGGTGGTCTTCTCCAAACCATGAACGAAAATATACAAAAATTATATTCGTGAAATATGAAAATAAACTGAAATAAATAATCTCAACGTTTCATTCGGTGGGCTGGCCCGAATTTCTTCCGGGAGGGTCATTCATGGTAATGGATAACGGAATACGAAAAATTTATGTATGCGAAATACAATCAATAATGTCTGTGCGCGGGATAACAATTATATACCAGTTGTCAGCTTTTCCGTAACAGTATATGCGTAGTCGGGAAAAATAGATTCGGCCTGAGAAAACATGAAGGAAGATGCTCAGTAACGAGTTTGCTAACCTGAATAGTTGTTCGCCCTACATAACCTTCTACACAGGAGCAGCTGAACTTGTAAATGCACACAGAGGTGGCACAGTCAGGTGGTAGATCTTTCGCGTAATCAATGATAATTGGTCAGCTGGGACATGATAAACAAAGAGTGACTGTAGCATAAATCCATCTTGTGACTGTGGATGATTTTAGATGTAGAGCTTCACTGACCACGTTCTCATTGAATTGTGGGTGCAGGAACAACTGGTGCGTATTTGATCCACAAACTCATCGTCATCATCATCGATTAAATTTTCATTCAGAGTAATGTCTGAAGAGGATCTAAGTGGAAACCATATTGTTCGGCTATATGTTTCGTTTTAATCTTAACAACTGGAACATCTAGTGATAAAGTAACAAATATACTCTTCAATTCAGACGATCTCACCAAGGATAAATCAGTTGTGGTTTAAGTGTAGCTCTAATTTACAATTACACTGTACACTTTTAAAAAGGCGATTGCAACGAAGAAAACTTTCCTTTCGACGAAGTCATCAACTAGGCTGTACATTCATGTATTTATATTAAATGTGTGAGAAAGTTTCAGAATTATTTCCGGTCAAAGGTTAAATTAATAAAATTGCAAAGTGTAATAATCAGAAACGTCGATTAGAAAAGACATGATAAGATCATAATTATCGGAAAACTTGACTGTTCGTACAAATTACGGATTAAGGACGTAGTAATAAGAAAATCGGCAGGAAATTCGGACACATAAAAAGACAACAACCAAATCCAGTAATGTAGATAGGAATTGACATCTCAGAAAGAACAGTAATAAACTTGAAGGTTTGACAGCAAAGGCAATAGAGTAATCATTATTGGTGACATTGACATTTCATGATGTCCATGCTAGGGACAACGGTTGAACATATTTCTTTCAAATAGCGTGTACTTGAGTTTTGGATCACCAATGCCTCAGCTATTCCCAGATGCCTTGATTTCACTCCATTTGAAAAGTCTGACCAGATCTTACATATGACTATGAAGGACTATTCGAATGTAGCTGAATGTCCCGAATTCACCAGATATCATGTTGCCGAACTGCATACACCCTTGCGTTCTACCTCCGCTAACCATGCTGAAAGGTGTTCACTACGCGTTTTACAAATGGACGCATGGTACGATCAATGTACTCGGCTCCACACGAGCATGTAAACCGGTATATGCACGTTAAAGGGGCCAAATTTGCCATCTTGTGTTTCACGCGTTGGCTGAATAGTTTCTTGCAGGAAAATATTACTCGTAGGCTGGTGGAAAAGTATGCTTTACGGAGAGACCACGAAAGCCATCCATGGAGAACTTCTGCTTCAATATAACTTTTAAATTCGAGGTTAAGTATCAGCATCATTTTGGTGGCGACTTGAACCTTTCCAGTCGCTTTATCTTTGGTTTTACAATCGTATCTGTGAATCTGGGTGAGAGTCCATTTCCTATCAAGATGCCTCAGAGAATGCACAATTCTTCGGCTATTGACACCTCAGTGAAAATCCTCCGGATCCTCGAGGAAGGAAAGCATATTAAACTTCTCTTTCTGCTTAGAGGCATACAACTCTGAAAGTCAATGAAATATTCGTCCCATATGGGCATTTTGTAGACGAATTTTCCTAGAGAGTCTTCACTATTTTCTCAATAGAACATAAAGGAAAGATAATATTGAGTTAAACTCACATTTCAAGGTGAAACTGATGTCTGGGTGGCCGTTTACGAATGTTTGTAGTAGGATTTCTAGATAAATATTCTCATGACAAATAATGAAATTATCATGGATGTATCTGTTGTAGAAATGGATGTATTCGATAGATAATGATAATTTGTTTTCTAGGCTAGCCATTAGGCAGTCGCCCAAGAGTGATCCTAGAGGAGAACCGATTGCTACTCCATTTACTTGCTTGTATACTTCGTTGTTGAAACTTAAGTAGACATTGAAGGTGCTTCGTAGTAATAGCGCTTTTAGATAATGGATCGGTATACCAACACCGATGCTTTCGAAAATAAATGAAGTCACAAAAAGAGCATATGGTTTCTGTCAGTGGGACGTCGGTGAAGAGAGAAACGACATCTAGGGACAATATTTTCTCGTCTACCAAGCTGAAATTCTTAACTGAATCAGAAAATTCGAACTTAGGGCTAAGTCCCTTGACAGTTTTTATTCTTCTGTCCGCCTTCTGGAACAGTTAATTTGTCTTTTCGTCTTCTGGAGTTCCATCTGGGGCAGTTTTCATTCATCTGGTCGTTTTTTGGAGCGCCTTCTGAGACTCCCTTGGGTGTACTTACTTGATCTGCAGCCAGCTTCTCTTTGGACAAGTATTGTCAACGCAATTTGGATTCTTTTGTGACGTTGGATAATGCCTGGGTCAAGAAAGGGACGTGGCACCATGGAAGCAGACAAAAAAGTAAGTAACGATGAGTTGCCTGTTAATTGTAATGATATGTATGATGCTCAGCATGTTGAGTTTGATGTTCACGCTTCACCGTTAAGTGATAGTAAGGGCTTAAGATTGCCTAAGTTTGAACCACGATACTTCGATGGAAATCCAGCCAACTGCCCACAGTTTTTCAAAGAGTTTGAGGTCATGCTGAGTGGTTTTGTATTAAATGATGAAATGAAGTTAATGTATTTGTTGAGATATTGCACTGGTGTGGCTGCAAGAGCCATACAGTGCTGTAAGTTTATGCCCCCAAACGAAGGATATCTTGAGGCAATGAAGATACTACGTCAAAGGTTTGGAAAAACATATATGATATCCCGTAGTATTTTCGAGACAGTGAAAGGTAACGGATCACACTTGAATGATAATCCAGAGGAACTTGCAGAGTTCTTGGATAATTTGATGGTATATAGAAGTACACGCATGTCTCTTAACTGCATAGATGAATTGAACTCAAGTTCCGTGCTTGAGACTGTTGCCAAGAGATTACCTGTTCGTCTACAAAGGAAGTTTATAAAGGTTTGTTCACGTCTAGAGGAGGAAGGTTTAGAGCCCGGGTTGGATGACATTGTGAGCCTAGTGAAAGACAGTGTCAACCAAGCTTTGAGCAAGTTTGCTAGTATACTGCATCACACCCCTGGAATAGAGAAATCAGAGAGTAAAATGCAATCATTTATGGCGAAGGGGTCTCAGCGTAGTGGATATCGAGAAAGCTGTGTGGTGTATAGTAAACCTAATGATTGTGACAGCTTTAGTGAGACGTCCCCAACGGATAAGTTACAAGCTGCAAGACAAACACGGTTGTGCTTCGTCCGTTTGCAAGAAGTGCATACAAAGGCGAACTGTGAAGCAACGAACAAGTTTAGTGGCAAGCTAAATGTGAAGTCAGCGTCATCGTGTTCTGACTCCGAATCGTGTGTCGATAATGGTGCGGTGAAGAAGCCTGTAGTCGTAACTGGTAATCCATTGTTGAAAAGAGTGTCTCAGACGACACCGCAGTTTGTGCATAAGAAGAGGGTTACAGTTTCAATGTCCAGTTCTGATTCCACAAGTTTACAAGGTATTACTAGTCAGAGTAAAGGAATTAAAACTTTAAGGATTCATGAAGAAGAACCTAAGTCATCTACGGTTGTTATTAAAGAGTTTGAAAATGATGAAGTCGATCATACAGACGGCGGTGAAGTGGGTATTTGTGACAGTAGTCATGATAGTTAACATTTGTCTGTGGCTGATCATAATGAGATTAACGGAATGCCTACTACTACTGAGTTGACTAAAGGTTCTGTACAACTTGAACGTGAAGCAGAATTAAAGGCAGATGCGGTTGCAGAATGTATGGATACTAGTGAAACCTTCAGTGTAAATGATTCGAGTGTAGCCCAACTATCGACAGATGTTAAGGCTGAACTGTTGCTAATAATGAAAGATAGCAGTGATGGTAATCTTGCTGTTATACAACCTCCTAAAGGTCTAACAACAACAGCTTCTGATACACCACTAAGTTCATCAACTGGTGTCAACCAGTCGTCGTTGGTGTTGTCATATGCAGTAAAAGAGCCGTCCATCAACCCACGTGTCTTATGCAGTGATTATGCTAGTGTCGGTCCGTTCGAAGGGACTAAAGTTAATGGCCAGTTTAGTGACGATAAGCCAACTGTGTACAAGGTGGTAACTGTTAGACTGACTTGTACGAATAAAGGCATTTCAGGTTTCAAACTACTATTTGAATGTTATTATCTTTGGTGCAAATTACTCTGTACCTTCGCTTGGTTGGTCAGATACGTCGTATGTTTGTTAGTCATCTACCTTCCACGATACAATGTCATGGGCGTGTTACCATTCAGAGTCGAGGATATAGATGATGGAAGGAGGTCAGCAAATGAGCTCAACGACGATTTTCCAACTTAAGGGCGTAAACCTGAGAAGGGTTGTAGGCGTACTGCTGTAAGTCCTACAATTCTTCAAGGGTAGTACGTCGAAGAGTAGTCCATCGTACTTGGTGTATTATTTTGTACATATGTTCATGTTGTATATAATGAATTGGTATCATCCCTCTTCTATCTGTTGATTAATTTTGTTTGTGTCCGGACGTCTTCCACTTGGATCGTCAACCTGAGAAGGAATATAGGCGTACTGCTGTAAGTCTTACAGTTCTTCAAGGGTAGCTCGTCAAGGCAGAATCCACAACATTTGATATATTGATTATACATATGTTTGTGTTGAGTAATTCAGTGGGTTCCGATTCATCTGATTGTCGGTTAATTTTATAGTTGTCGCATTGTGTGAATCATCTTGTAACGTTTTTGTAAGTACTTCTGAATTCGCTTCTAAACTTGTGAACGAATCGAGTAGTGTTAGAGTCAGTGAACGCGATTGGATACGCCGGGGAGAGAATTGGGGTAGAGTGGAATGGAGCAACCAATACTCCGTGAACCAGATCAGTGGTGGTACTGTCATCAGAGAGCGTAGATCCCATGCGCCGGTGAGAGCATGTCGGTGTGCTGTGGTATGCTTGTTGTGTGTTGGGCTTTTTTGTCTTGCTTTTACAATTTTAGCCTAGTCCCGATTGGCCCAGGTTCCCGCATAGGCAGTTCAGTTCAAGGTTACCGCCGCTGTGGAAAAAAGAGATGGAACCATTTTTGCCGGGGAGTGTCGGTGGACGTGAATATTGAACGTTTGTTTATTGGAACTGGCAGCCATTGGTGGGCAACTCGAAGGCGCGAATGGAACGATCGCTTGCAAGTTGAAAGAAGGTGGAAAGAACACGAATAGAAGTACTTTATAACTTCACTTGTACTTAACATTTGTTTGTAGACTTTGTAGTTGTCTTCACCTTAATTGCCAAACAATAAAATTTCGTTCAAGGAATACTGGTGTTTTGGATTTAAAGTTGAAAGCAATACATTGTTTTTATCGGTTCAATCGCCTACGTCTTCATTACAATAGGAACTTAGGGCTAAGTCCCTTGACACCAGTATTGAACGGAGTGCGACGTCTTGTCTTGGTGAAATTTATAAAAAACAATTGTTTCTCGGCACTGTTACTTCTATTTAACTTCTGTTGAACCAGTTGTCAAAAGATGTGAAATAAACATTGTGCGATTTTATCAGTTGACTCCAATGAATAATACATAAAAGCATCCAGGAAATTGCGATTCAGCATTGCCAATGAATATCGCTTTAACGACACTAAAACGAAACAAAACTCACGAAATGAGCCGTATGTGATATCATTTGACTTTGATGTTTCTCGCCAACTGAAAACAACCTTGGACAGTTTCAATGCGAATATACAAAAAGCTTACGTACTTTAATTGATCACTTCGAAGATGGCAGTCATTACTTTTATGTAGGTGAACATTCGAAGAGTTGAAAGAACAAAACCACAGGTATTCATGAGATTATTGGTATACAGGGGAAAGCCAGAAGAATACTGTAGAGCCAGAGGTCGAGGTTGTATATTAGAGGTAATTAAAAAAACAACAGTAAGTCGAACAGAAGTCAAACATTCAGCTAAGTAGTATTTGTAAATTGAGTTGAGGAATATGAATAAACTAATTGGTCAAAGTTTGTGAATATTGTATATACTCATACTGAAATTGTTTTAGGTTATATTCAGCTGGCAAGGACCAGCGAAATACAACACTTCATTAATTTTATTTGCTGAGTTTCTTTTCTTCACCGCATCTACACTTCATCTGTTCTTGGCAATCCACTTCACGTGGCTCCAAAACTGTCCAAAACATCTCCACGCATCCTCAACTGATATCCTCCATTTTATGCTCGAGTACACGACCAACTCGTATCCATCTCGAATTCATGTCTATTTATGACTTGACGCATCCTCTCACTCATCGGTCTCCTCAGAATGTGTCCTATCTATCTCCACTGCCTTCAGCATACTTGATAGGCAACAAGTCCTTGGTTGATTTTCTGCCAGCTAGAGTTCATTAGGTTGCTAATCCTTTCTCACCAGTCATCTGATCTTCAGTATTGAGCCAGAGAAAGGCAACCACTGATAAACGTCTATAGTTTGTTAGAAACGCTACTGGTGATACACCAATTCCCTGAATCATATAGAAGAACCAACTCTTATTAGCCTGGTGAATTTTATGTTCTTACCTTTTTCACGTTTGTCAAGATAAAACATTCTATGAAGTTAATGACAGACTTCATTTGGTTGGATTTCCAACAAGTTGCAGACAATCATCAACAGCTGCTTCCCCTCGTCACTGAAGATCAAATGGTCAGAGATAGTCAGCAACAGGAAAAACTATCGAAAAACTGACGAAGAGCCGACTGCTGAAAAAAAAAGTTGGAAAAAGTGGAGATGGATCACGTATTCCTTTCTTTCATGTGATCCACAACGGAAAGCTCCGTGAAGCCTGTTTTGAAGTGAATAGAAAGGTAAGATAATGATGTTGGCCTACTATCACCGACAGTATTCCTAATTGTTGTAGACTGGATTATGCGACACAACAAATATGAGGAGCGCAGAGAAAAGAAAACGGTGCACCAATCAGAAGATGAGAAAATATGGATTCCGTCTGTGGATGGTTTACGTTTAATGACACATAAACTTGAAGACTCACAGGCGGAAACCAACAAACAAGCTGAAGACGCCGCCAGCGAAGACACCACTACAGGTGAATAAGGACAAGATGCAGGTGATGAAGATAACCAACCAACACCAACAACAACAACACCAGCAACCAGCACTAATCACTCTCAACAAGGGAAATTCAACAGAGGTTACTTCCTCCAATTATCCAGACAGGAAGCACGGTCTCAACTACAGGTGGACGGCACGGATGAAGACGTCAAAGTCAGTCAGACTCGAAAGCGTGGGATACACCTTCATCAATCTGAAATCAGTGTGGAAATCTTCTACTCTCCATCTCAGCATAAAGATCAAGATTCGGATTTTCAACACAAACGTCAAGCCTGGAAGCCTGGTACTCAAACGTAAATGCAATTAACAAACACGTTAATATAGACGAAATATACCAACTAATGAAAAGTAAATCAGGTGACCAGAAAGTTTACAATCCAAGTCAATAGAAAATGGTCAATACATATGTGAAGATGGTTATCAGGAGACGCAATTATATCACTCGTGAAGAAATTTAAATGATTTCACTTTATGCTAACTAAATATTGCGCTGAAGATGTTGTCTAGAAGTGGTACGACGAAAGCTCGGCAACTAAACCAACCAGCTCAGAGAACACTAATAATTGCAAGTCAATCACTTATTCCATATGGATCAGAAACTTGAAATGTCTTTGGCGAAAAGAATTTCCGATAGCTTGCAGACAATTATCAACAGCTGCCACCTTTCCTGGCTCCAAGCTGAAGATGAGATGTCCTGCCAAGTGGAATCATCAACAAGAAACTATGGTGAAGAAGAAACCAAGAGCCAATCTCTCAACAAATGTGTAGGAGAAAATGCAGATGGATTGGACACATACCACTAATGAGACCGTCAAACGACATCACACATCAGAACATCGCTCAAGCGGAACTCGAATGAGAAACGACGAGTGGGTCGTCGGTGCGAGAATGACATGAATGATATTGTGTGAGTTGGAGGAGGAGATGAGAGATGTGTGGGCTATCGTTGGCCTTTCTGAAGAGGAGAGACGAAAATAGAAATCAGCATTACCATACGGATCAGAGACTTAGCGCAGCGTCATTTAAAGACGCTCCGAACAAAATACAGACCTTCATCAATAGCTGTCCTCTCTCAATACTCAAGATCAGATGGCCGGAAAAGATCAAAAGCAGTGATCTTTGAAAACGAGCCAACCAGGAACCAGTTGTACAACAAATATGCAGGACGAAATAGAGGTGGATTGACCATAATCTGGGAAAACCATCTAGTGACATCACACGCCAGACCATCACTCAATTGGAACCTGAATGGGAAGCGACAAGTGTATCGTCAGTGCGAGGGAGATATGGAGGAGGTCAGGTGAAGAGGAGATGATAGCATGTGGGGAGACGTGAAGCCAGGTGAAAACGTTGGCAGAAAACCGAATGCAATGAAGACGTGCGGCTGAAGCCCTATGTTCCTCAAGGAACTAAAGAAAATAATAATCCTCAAGGATCGAAAAACAACAAATTAGTTGGGTATCTCAACCAACATTGTGATTATTTTACTCTTTCATCCTAGGCTGTATATAATTGCCCAGATGTTTTCATATCATTTTTTATGTTGGTGAAGTCCTATTTTTTACTCAGAACCCAAGTGAATAACAAGAATCGTTTCGCCAATATCCGTTCTTCAACGTAGCATTTTATCTTCAATTATTTATTTTCAAAAAGCTGAAGAATAATATCAAAATCCTAAAGTGTAATTGTAGACATTTTGATGGATTATCTGTAACTGAGAGATAACTACTTTTTTAAAATTACACATCGTCAATACACCTAATTGTTTCCGTTCAATATTTTTTTAAGTCTGAAACTGACAACAATATGAAATAAGCAGAAATCAAAATTATTTCAAGAGTTTAACTTAAAATCGAAGTCTCAAAAGTATTATTACATTTCAAATCACCGAACTTAACACTTTTTAATGAATAAATTCTCTACCAGCTTTTTTTTTGAAAAACTTTCAACAAGTTTCTTATAAAAAAGAATAGATCAAAAATCGTGGCTAAAATTGACAAGATAAGCAAGACAAAGTGATTAAATGGCGAAATCAACACATCTGGAAGTTGCATCTTTTAAATTGTATTATTTCACCGGGAAGATAAGAAATAGTGGGAATATGACTAAATGGCTTGGCCTAGTAACCTGAAGGTTGTGGTTTCTACCTTCGGTGGGATCATGGATGCGTACGGATGAAGAGTTCCAGACTAGGACGAAAGAGCTATCCAACGTTCCTTAGTTTTCATTAGTCATTTAACTGATTTCAATCGGTGATCAGACTTATTTTTATCCAGTGACAGATAACAGCCATTGATATAAATATAGAATTTGAGCACGGTGGAGGAATATATTTGCATAACTGAATAATTTTATTCGATGAACATATCTATTATTCAGTAAATAAATAAGATTGTGTCACTGTTTTTTACCAAATAAAACTACCATATCTCAGAATAACAATAATAGTAATAAAAATACAATTTTGATTACGAGCTGGTGTCAGTTAGAGAACCATCGTAAAACCTGCAAGTACTGGACAGCCGTTGAGTCCTGGCGTGGAACTCTTCTGCCATATGCACTCAATGGAACTGGAAATGGGCACCCTGCGGGTACAAGGGGAGATTTAGACCATTAAGCCACTGGAGTCTGACACAATGTCCCATGACTTCCAGCCTCTACTGATTCGCAGTATATATTTCTCGCGAACATCAGTCAATGTTCTAACGATTATGTGTTCTCTCGCCTGACTGGATAACCCCCTTTGGTTTTGACTTCTTAATAAGACTGCAGATAACTTAGTGTGTAAAGCCAGTCGCTGATGAGCATCAGATGATTCCTCCTGGCAGGACATCTCATCTTCAATGTGGAGCCAGGGAAGGTGGCAGCTGTTGATGATTATCTGCAACTTAACGGAAATGCTTTTCGTCAAGGACATTGCAAGTTTCTGATCCATATGGAATAAGTGACTGACTGGTTTGACATTTGTGTTGAAAATCCGAATCTTGTTCTTTATACTGAGACGGAGTGTAGAAGATTTCCACACTGATTTCGGATTGATGAAGATGTATCCTGCCCTTCCGAGTCTGACTGACTTTGACGTCTTTATCCGTGCCGTCCACCTGTAGTTGAGACTGTGCTTCCTGGCTGGATTAATGAAGGGAGTAATCTCTGTTGATTTGCCCTTGTTGAGGGTGATTGGAGCTGATTGCTGTTGTTGCTGCTGTTGGTTGGTTATCTTCATCATCTGCATCTTGTCTACATTCACCTGTAGTCGTGTCTTCGCTGGCAGCTTCTTCAGCTTGTTTGTTGGTTTTCGCCTGCGAGTCTTCAAGTTAATGTGTCATTAAACGGAAATCATCCACGCTTGAAATCCTTAGTTTCTAGTCTTCTGATTAGTGCACCGTATTCGTTTCTCTGCGCTCCTCATATTTGTTGTGTCGCATAATCCAGTCTACAACAATTAGGAATACTGTCGGTGATAGTAGGCCAACAGCATTATCTTACCCTTCTATTCACTTCAAAACAGGCTTCACGGAGTTTTCCGTTGTGGATCACATGAAAGAAAGGAATACGTGATCCATCTCCACTTTTTCCAACTTTTTTTTTCAGCAGTCGGCTCTTCGTCAGTTTTTCGATAGTTTTTCCTGTTGCTGACTATCTCTGACCATTTGATCTTCAGTGACGAGGGGAAGCAGCTGTTGATGATTGTCTGCAACTTGTTGGAAATCCAACCAAATGAAGTCTGTCATTAACTTCATAGAATGTTTTCTCTTAACAAACGTGAAAAAGGTAAGAACATAAAATTCACCAGGCTAATAAGAGTTGGTTCTTCTATATGATTCAGGGAATTGGTGTATCACCAGTAGCGTTTCGAACAGACTATAGACGTTTATCAATGGTTGCCTTTGACTGGCTCAATACTGAAGATCAGATGACTGGTGAGAAAGGATTAGCAACCTAATGAACTCTAGCTGGCAGCAAATCAACCAAGGACTTGTTGCCTATCAAGTATGCTGAAGGCAGTGAAGATAGATAGGACACATTCTGAGGAGACCGATGAGTGAAAGGATGCGTCAAGTCATAAATAGACATGAATGCGAAAGGGATACGAGTTGGTCGTGTACTCGAGGATAAAATGGCGGATATCAGTTGAGGATGCGTGGAGATCTTTTGGACAGTTTTGGAGCCACCTGAAGTGGATTGCAGAGAACAGATGAAGTGTAGATGCGGTGAAGAAAAGAAACACAGCAAATAAAATTAATGAAGTGTTGTATTTCGCTGGTCCTTGTCAACTGAATATAACCTAAAAAAATTTCAGTATGAGTATATACAATATTCACAAACTTTGACCAATTCGTTTATTTATATTCCTCAATCTAATTTACAAATACTCCTTAGCTGAATGTTTGACTTCTGTTCGACTTACTGTTGTTTTTTTAATTACCTCTAATATCCAACCTCGACCTCTGGCTCTACAGTATTCTTCTGGCTTTCCTCTGTATACCAATAATCTCATGAATACCTGTGGATTTGTTCTTTCAACTCTTCGAATGTTCACCTACATAAAAGTAATGACTGCCATCTTCGAAGTGATCAATTAAAGTACGTAAGCTTTTTGTATATTCGCATTGAAACTGTCCAAGGTTGTTTTCAGTTGGCGAGAAACATCAAAGTCAAATGATATCACATACGGCTCATTTCGTGAGTTTTGTTTCGTTTTAGTGTCGTTAAAGCGATATTCATTGGCAATGCTGAATCGCAATTTCCTGGATGCTCTTATGTATTATTCATTGGAGTCAACTGATAAAATCGCACAATATTTATTTCATATCATTTGACAACTGGTTCAACAGAAGTTAAATAGAAGTAATAGTGCTGAGAAACAATTGTTTTCTATAAATTTTACTGACAAGACAAGACGTCCCACTTCGTTCAATACTGGGTATGATAGATTCCCCATATCACTCAATCGCGTAATGGCTGGTGGAAATTCTGAGGCCGTTGAAAGAAAAGTTGTCAAGACACAGTCTCCGGGACACATTCGAATTTTCTGATTCAGTTAAGAATTTCAGCTTGGTAGACGAGAAAATGGTGTCCCTAGATGTCGTTTCTCTCTTCACCAACGTCCCACTGACAGAAACCATATGTTCTTTTTGTGACTTCATTTATTCCAAAAGCATCGGTGTCGGTATACCGATCCATTATCTAAAAGAGCTATTACTACGAAGCACCTTCAATGTCTACTTAAGTTTCAACAACGAAGTATGCAAGCAAGTAAATGGAGTAGCAATGGGTTCTCCTCTAGGATCCCTCTTGGCCGACTGCCTTATGGCTAGCCTAGAAAACAAATTATCATTAGCTATCGAATAACTTCAACTCTACTAGATATGCATCCATGATAATTTCATTATTTGTCGCGAGATTATTTATCTAGAAATCGTACTACAAACATTAATTAAAGGCCACCCAGACATCAGTTTCACCCGGAAAGTTTAGTTTAACTCAATGTTCTATTTCCCTAATGTTCAACTGAGAAAATAGTGATGACTCTCCAAGAAAATCCGTCTACAAAATGCCCACGTGGAATTGATAGTTTATCAACTTTCAGAGTTGTATGCCTCTAAGCAGAAAGAGAAGTCTAATATGCTTTCCTTCCTCGAGGATCCGGAGGATTTTCACTGAGGAGTCAATTGACGAAGAATTGCGTTATCTCCGAGGCATCTTGATAGGAAATGGACTCTCACCCAGATTCACAGACACGAATGTAAAACCAAAGAAAACGCCTGGAAAGGTTCACGTCACCACCAAAATGATGCTGATACTTAACCTCGAATTTAAAATTGATATCGAAGTAGAAATTCTCCATGGATGGTTTTCGAAGTCTCTCCGTAAAGCATACTTTTCTACCAGCCTACGAGTAACATTATCCTGCAAGAAACTATTCAGCCAACGCGTGAAACACAAGATGGCGAATTTGGCTCCTTTATCGTGCAAATACCAGTTCACATGCTCGTGTGGAGCCGAGTACATTGGTCGTACCATGCGTCCACTTGTGAAAGGCATAGGGAACACTTTGCAGCACGGTTAGCAGAGGCAGAACGCTAGGGTGTATGCAGTTCAGCGACAGGATATCTGGTGAATTCAGGAAATTCAGCTGCATTCGAAAAGTCCTTCAAAGTCATATACAAGATCCGGTCAGACTTTTCAAAGCGAGTGAAATCAAGGCATCTAGGAATAGCTGAGGCATTGGCGATCCAAAACTCAAGCACACGCTATTTGAAAGAAATGCGTTCAACCGTTGTTCCTAGCATGGACATCATGAAATATCAATGTCACCAATAATGATAACCCTAATAAATTTCTTGTACAACCGTTCTGTTAATTTCTGTTACTTTTAAGTTTCTAATTTCTATCAACATTGCCAGATTTGCCCGCCGTTTTTAATATGTCCGAATTTCCTGCCGATTTTCTTATTACTACGTCCGTAGTCCGTAATTTCTACAAACAGTCATGTTTTCCGATAATTATGATCTTATTATGTCTTTTCTAATCGACGTTTCTGATTATTACACCTTGTAATTTTATTAATTTAACCTTTGACCGGAAATAATTCTGAAACTTTCTCACACATTTATTATAAATAAATGAGTGTACAGCTTGGTTGATGACTTCGTCGAAAGGAAAGTTTTCTTCGCTGCAATCACCTTTTTAACACTTACCGTGTAATTGTAAATTAGAGCTGCATTTAAACCACAACTGATTCATCCCTAGTGAGATCGTCTGAATTGAAGAGTATATTTATTACTTTATCACTAGATGTTCCAGTTGTTAAGATTAAAACGAAACATACAGGCGAACAATATGGTTTTCACTTAGATCCTCTTCAGACATTACTCTGTATAAAAATTTAATCGATGATGATGAGTTTGTGGATCAAATACGCACCAGTTGTTCCTGGAGCCGCAATTCAATGAGAAGGTGGTCAGTGAAGCCCTACATCTAAAATCATCCACAGTCACAAGACGGATTTATGCTACAGTCACTCTTTGTTTATCATGTCCCAGCCGACCAATTGTCATTGATTACGCGAAAGATCCACCACCTGACTGTGCCACCTCTGTGTGCATTTACAAGTTTAGCTGCTCCTGTGTAGAAGGTTATGTAGGGGAACAACTATTCAGATTAACAAACTCGTTACTGAGCATCTTCCTTCATGTTTTTTCAGGGTGAATCTATTTTTCGCGATTATGCATATATTCTTACGGAAAAGCTGACAACTGGTATATAATATTTATCCCGCGCACAGATATTATTGATTGTATTTCGCACACATGAAATTTTTCATATTCCGTTATCCATAACCATGAATGACCCTCCCGGAAGAAATTCGGGCCAGCCCACCGAATGAAACGTTGGGATTATTTACTTGAGTTTATTTTCATATTTCATGAATGTAATTTTTATATATTTTCGTTCATTTTTTGGAAAAGACCACCAGACAGTATCCATGAGAAGCTCTATTTTGTCTTGTTTGATTGACGGCAGTCACAAAATGGACAGAAGAAGTGCCCTAAAGTTATTTATCGCATAGAACATCGAACAATTTGGACGAAATTTGAACCCGGCTTCTACACAGAGCAGAAGTATGGGAATTCGAGAGTCCAATCCCAGTCTCTTTATGTAAAAAATAGTTTGTTCTACCTCTGTCTCTCCCTTAGCCTACGTAAATCTGATTAAATCTTCCCGCCAACTTTTATCCTTTATTTCTTTCGTAATTCTGTGTTATTTATTAAGACCCTGATTGTCATTCACTGGTCTATAGTAATGCGTAACTTTTAAGTTTATCAGAATTTGGTCTTACTTTTTTTGTTACTTAATTGTTTACCGTTCTCATACTACCTTCATTTTTCTTATTGTCACTTGCATCAGCTACTTGTGTAACAGCAGAAAGTGAGACACTGAAGCAGAAGGTGTATTTTGAAGTGATCAAACAGCTATTTACATCTACACAGTGTACGTTCTTTAACCAGTCACTGAGCTTGTGATTTTGGTTAACAGTAACCGACATGAAATAGAATGTTCAAATACACACATAGTATTCTGTTGCTAATGTAGTATTGAACTGTGGGAATAGTAGTTAGACGTTACCACCAACACAAGTACAATGATTCTTACGGTGAAAATGATAATATTCCGTTGGACACCATTGTCTGTATCCCGCCACTACACTTGCACTTTTGTAACCATTGTCCTTATTATCAGTATTTTTGATATTGTCATGATGATCATTGTTACTGACACGTTAACAATATTGAAGAGATTGTTTTCGATCCACAAACTCACTGTCATTTGTTAAAAATTTCCATTGATAAAGAAGTTATTTACATGAGAGTACAGCCTGAAAAAGTTCTAATTGAAAACGATATTGTTTTTTGCTTATTTTCATTTATGACGATATAATGAAAGAGTGTTTCAGATACAGCTCATAATTCTTATCCTTTGAATTGATTGTCATTCATTGTATGAATGAAAATTGTATTCACTTTTAATCTATGTTATCCGCAATTATGACAGAAATCGAATTGAAGTATTGTGTAACCTAATTCAGTAGGATTATCTTTCGTCAGAACAATTCGATACCTTATTTTGTCTTAAACGTGAAATGTAAACAAACAACTGAATAGAATTTGATTACGAAACACTTGGGATTAGTTACTCTTAGACGGACAACATTAGAAATTTGCATATTTTAGTATGAAAAGAAAACGACAGTGAGGGATTTCGGTCAGCTCCTATTCAGTGGACTATCATTATTACACTAGTTTTAACTAATAATGTTAGAATACGAATTATTTGCAGTAAACATGGTTTTAGATGGTTGGAGGCAATCGGCTACAGGAAGCCTTGCTTCACACAGGATTTGTGCTAGTTGGCACTCACCTGTCAGCAGGGCGTATGTCATTCTGAGATTCTATCCCGTGTCACCCAGTGAGTATTGCAGCCGAACACGTTATCACTCAGTCATTAATGCTAGTGACTGGCCCCCTGAAGGACTGTATCGCATACTTTCGTTTGACACCAGCGAGTTACTAGTGTCGCGACCAGAAGAAAGGTGTATTTGTGTGGAAATTTTCACACCCTCAGGTTTCATTTAACCGTAGTATTTACTGTCACATAGGCTTTTGCAATAAATTTGTCACTGACATGCTTTTATGCCGTTTCCTTTAGTCAAAGTACCTCCATATATAAAGATGACAAGTAAAGTTTAGATACAGAGTGGAATATAGTGGAGGAGCAGTTCAAAGTCTACTGTTTTTCGGATTCGTTTTTTGTTGAAATTGACATTTACCTGCCAACGATTTGTGCATCTTGACTGTTTTGTTTCTGTCAAATTTTCAAACGAATGAAATGGTCCCTCTGTGTTTAGATCACGGTTCTTTTAAACTATGACAAGGTTAACAACTCGAAATGACCCGAGAAATGCCATTGGACGGCTTTATAGTCCAGTCTAATTGCAAAACGAGCCCTCAGAATCAAGTAGAATATTCACACAAAGCTGGGATGGAAAACTTTGTCCACAACAATCACATACTGACCATTGCCGTTGACTGTCGTAAGTGAGAAATGACCTTCATTCACTCAAACAAAATTACGTCATTCAACACATGATCAATGTAAACGCAACCGAAAAGGGATGCATTATAAAATTAGAGATAAAGCAGGCACAAAGACAAGTAATTAAGATTAGGTCAACATGTGATATGCAAATGTCAAAATGATGAAATACAGCCTCTGAGAGAAAAGAATAATTCTTACAGATTTAATTGAAACGTCCAAATAGATATTAATACTGTGATTAGATTGTTCAAACAGTCTTTCTATAATAAACTGGTCAAATGTAACATTCTATTTTGGGGCTTTTTCGCAAGTCGCACACACAGTCACACCAGGGGTAGGATCCGGTACTCGCGTATTACAAGGCTGACCTCACTGAACACTGAACCACCTTAATGAAAATGTACTGACTGATGACGATAGTGTTATATCCTGAATTCATGGTTGACTGAATTCTGATCCAAATGACTGGATGAGTTAACGAGCTGGGCTGCGTAACCTGAAGATCTCAAGTCGGATCCTTGATGTCGTTATGTCTGCTCATAATTGAAGAGTCCCAAAGTAGGATGAAACAGCTGTTCAGTTCTAGTCTTCAGTAATTCTCCATTTGATGTCTTTTCATGAAAAAATTCAACAAATTTTTCACATGTTATTACACATAAATAGTAACACGCAAATGAATCGTTTTAGGCCAATTGAGATAATGTAGTATCATCGAAAAATGAAGTGAAACACGCTCATGAAGAAAAAATTGTACTTTTGATGGATAGCTCAGTATCAGGATATTTTTGTTTGGAGAATGGATTGTTGGCTTAAATAAAAGATTCGTTTTTGTAGGTGATAGCTATTGTTCAAAGGAAGATACTCTGGTTTGCTTTTCATTCGTATGGAATTTTCAGATATTTTGAGAACATGTAATCATTCTCTACATTTTTGGGGGAATATTTTTTCCTGTCATTTGAATAGTTCATCATTCTTTTCATAGGTATTCTATTGATCTTATGGCTGAGTATTTTTACATGAAGTGTTAGCTGAATAGCTACTTTCTATTATTAATGATGTAATAAATCCTCATGGGAACAGTTATTTGTTCTATATTTAGGTTTTAAAGTGACATAATAAGACGTGCTGAAAAAATTGATGAGGCTGATGTTGACTTTCCAATCCTCCAAGGTAATTAGTTAACGCTGAATTTCTCCTCATGAATACATAAACTAGATCTGTTGACAGCTTCAGCTGAATAATGTAAATGCTCCATAATAACTTCAGTTGAGAAGTCACAGACTAGAACGATAAAGACATCTACTGTTTACTGGTTTACAGTGGTTCTTCAACTAAAATCGGTTGTTGAAAATGTCTGCCTTCAAATCAATCTAATTCTCATAGATTCACTATTTGAAAGATCACATTGTAGACTTGTAGAATTTGAATCGACTGGTTTCATGGTCTAAAAGCGGTTGGATTACACAACCATTAATTGTGTAAATTGAATGTCGAGTAATCTTTATCAATAGCACTTCTCAGTGAACATTGATTGAAAATAGTCTCTGATTATTACTTGACGGTAGTAAATACTCTTATCATTTCCTTGAATTCCCATTGAAATTTACGGCATCAACAACACAATCTCACCTTCTTCTATATTCTTCTCTCCTCCTCAACAATGCCAACGATCGCTCGCAATCTGTCATATCCTCCTCCAACTCACACAATATCATTCATGTCACCCTCGCACCGACGACCCACTCGTCGTTTTCCATTCGAGTTCCACTTGAGTGATGGTCTGATGTGTGATGCCATTCGGCAGTTTCCTCAGTGGTATGTGTCCAATCCATCTCCATTTTCTCCTACACATTTGATGAGAGATCGGCTCTTGGTTTGTTCATCCTCATAATTTCTTGTTGATGATTCCTCTTGGCAGGACATCTCATCTTCAGTGTGGAGCCAGGGAAGGTGGCAGCTGTTGATGATTGTATGCAACTTATCAGAAATGCTTTTCGTCAAGGACATTGCAAGTTTCTGATCCATATGGAATAAGAGACTGACTGGCTTGACATTTGTGTTGAAAATCCGAATCTTGTTCTTTATACTGAGACGGAGTGTAGAAGATTTCCACACTGATTTCGGACTGATGAAGATGTATCCCGCCCTTCCGAGTCTGACTGACTTTGACGTCTTTATCCGTGCCGTCCACCTGTAGTTGAGATCGTGCTTCCTGGCTGGATAATTGAAGGAAATAATCTCTGTTGATTTGCCCTTATTGAGGGTGATTGGAGCTGATTGTTGTTGTTGCTGCTGTTAGTTGGTTATCTTCATCATCTGCATCTTGTCTATATTCACCTGTAGTCGTGTCTTCGCTGGCAGCTCCGTTGGCCGGTTTGTTGGTTGATGCGAATGCCATTTGATCACCAGTATGCTGCACAAACTTTACAAGGATTTTCGGATGACCTACAATGTGAACTGCCATTCGCAAAAGCCCACATAGATGATTTATTTGTTGTCGGCAGGTCATAAACACACTTGAGGATCGCATTCAAATAATCTTGAGCAAACTGGAAGACAACAGCATGACGATAAATCAAAGTGCGTTTATGGGGCATAGACGGTGGTATTCCTGGAGAATGTCATTGACAGTACCGGGATCTTACCGATGCCTAAATGGATGGATAACATCAAGCAGTATCCTCTAACCACGTCACTGATACAACTCAGGAGTTTTCTGGGATTGGTCAATTTCTGAGAATCACGAAGAATATTCTTAACAAAGTGAGATTAAATCCTTCAGCAAGAACCACAGACGAAACAATTCTCTCAGGTTAATCCAGACCAGAACAACCTTGACTCACTCAAACAAAATCGTAGTCAAAGAACAACATATTATCAATATTACCACACAAGTGCAAAGGGAAGCATCAAAATGAGAGAGCAATAAGGAACAAAGAAAAATATTTAGGAATAAGTTAACAAATGATATGAAAACATCTGGGAAATTATTGATATAAGTATAAAACTTGGGCACTGTGGTAGAGTATAATTCCATAATGGATAAGAATTTATTTTTAAATCACACAGTGTAGTACAGTTATATTAACTGATGACGTTTCGAGCACAAACTATTGCTCATAATCATATCTGGGAAATTATATACAGCCTAGGATGAAAGAGTAAAATAATCACAAAGTTGGTTGAGATACACAACTAATTTGTTGTTATTCGATCCTAGAGGGTTATTATTATTTTCTTTAGTTCCTAGAGGAACATAGGGCTTCAGCCTCATATCTCCATTGCATTCGGTTCTCTGCAACTGTTTTCACCTGGCTCCACGTCTGCCCACATGCTATCATCTCCTCTTCACCTGACCTCCTCCATATATCCCTCGCACTGACGATAAACTTGTCACTTGCCGTTCAGGTCCAAATTGAGTGATGGTCTGGCGTGTGATGTCACTAGATGGTTTTCCCAGAGTATGGTCAATCCACCTCTATTTCTTCCTGCATATTTGTCGCACAATCGGTTCCTGGTTGGCTCGTTTTCAGAGATCCCTGCTGTTGATCTTTTTCGGCCATTTAATCTTGAGTATTGAGCGAGGACAGCTATTGATGGAGGTCTGTAGTTTGTTCGGAGCGCCTTTCATGACGCGGTGCCAAGTGTCTGATCAGTATGGTGGAACGGATTTCACACTGGAGTTGAAAATCCAGATTTTATTTTTTTCATGTTGAGTGCTGTTGACCTCCACATAGACTTTGGAGTAATGAGAGCTTGCATTGCTTTCCCGATGATCCTTGCTTTGATATCCTCATCAGTTCCGTCCGCCTATAGATGAAACGATGCTTGACAGATAGGTTGGTAGTTAGTTAGGTAGGTAGGTGGAAGATTTCGCTTCTTTCAGATTCCTCCAATTTATGCTGGCTGATTGTTGTCTGTTGTTGTTGCTGTAGCTGTTGCTGCTGGCTTGAAATCTTCATCACTTCTGTTTTCTCTATGTTCATCTGAAGGAAGTTCTATCTTCTCTGGATGCTTCCTCTACCAACTTGTTGCTTTTCACTTGCATATTTTCCAGTTTGTGGCAAATCAGACATAAATATGTCATCGTTGAAGTCCACATCCTCCAAGTTTTTCGTGTAGGTCCATTTTATGTCTTTCTCCTGTCTCCTAGTTGCCTGGCCCACTATCCGTCTCATTATCCAGTCTACAACAATGAGGAAAATCATTGAAGATAGTAGACTGCCAGCTTGTTTTACTCTCGTCTTCACTTCGAAGGATTCCGTAAGTTTCCCTTTATGGAATACTTGGCATGCAGCATTGTCGTACAACTGTTGGATGAGATGTATAATTGTCGGTGGTACCCCGTAGTAGTAAAGTAGTTGCCAAATCACCTGTCGATCGACGCTGTCGAAGGCCTTTTCAAAGTCAGTGAAGTTGAGATAAAAAGCTGACTGTCATTCCAAGCTCTGTAAAATGATGATCCGTGGTGTTGCGATTTTATCGATTCATGACTTGTTCCTCCTGAATCCAGCCTGTTCCGGTCGAAGATTTTATCCAGGGCATGTTTGATTCTCTCCAGGATGATACGGCCTAGCATTTTGCTTGCGATAGACAGGAGCATAATTCCGCGCCGGTTCTTGCATTGAATTAAGTCTCCTTTCTTTGGCAGTTTGCATAAGTAGCCGTTTTTCCAATCAGCAGGTACCTTTCTCTCTTTCCACACTTTCTCCGGTAGTGGTGTCATCAAGTCCACTGTTGTCTCTAGGTCCATTTTCAATGTTCATGCTGGGATTGTATCTGGTCCTGCTGCTTTTCCAGGTTTAGCATCTTTACTGCCTTCAGGACTTTTGTTTCCGTCGAGGGGTTGATATCCACTGGTAGTTCTGCTCCCGCTGTTAGTATTATTGGGCACATTGTAGGTGGAGGTCGATTTAGAAGTCGTTTGAAGTGTTCAGCTCAGTGTATCCATTGCTCCACCTCTTTGGTGATTGGATTCCCATTGCCATCCTTCGCCGGTTTAATTTGTGTTGAACTTATCTCCGATAGGAACCTAGTTGTTTGATAGAGTGCTGCAAGGTCTCCTCTGCCTGCACTGCAGCTTGTTCTGCTTCACTTGCCATGGTTTCACAGTACTTTCTTTTGTCTTCCCTGGCACTCTTCTTTACTCTTTTGTTCAGTGTATCGAAGCTTACATTCAACTCCTGTTTTTTTTTTTATTGGCCGGTGCACCATCCTTCTCTCTTCTATTAGTCTCCAAGTGTCCGCAGTGAGCCACTGTTTGTCCTGTCTCTTCTTTCTGCCCAGAATTTCCATGCAGCTTTGACTCTACACCGCTTTCAGGCTGTTCCAGTGCTTTTCGACGCTGACCTCTTCGCTAGTGTTGATTTGTTTCTCCGCCTTTTTCCTTATGTTTGCAGTGAAGATACCCTTGTATCCTGGTCCTTCAGCTTTTGAGTGTTGAACTTGGCTTGTAGTCTATCTGCAGCTCCTGCTCTTTTGAAAGTTCTTAATGTGATTTGAATGTTCCCTTGACGAGATAGTGGTCTGAACTGACGTCTGCTCCTCTTCTTACTGTTGTGTCGAGTAAGCTGCGTCTCCACTTCCTTGAGCAGCATTGAGATGAAGTAAATTTGGTTTTCGGTTTGCCCATGTTGTGACACCCATGTAGCTTTGTTGATATTCTTGTGTTTGTATACGCTGCCGCCAATCACTAGTTCGTTGAAGCCGCAAAAGTCGGCGAAGAGTTCTCCATTTTCATTAATCTCTCCGAGAGCTTCTTTATCTATGATGAGCTCCCTTCCTGTGTTGTCTGGTCCCAGTTTGCCGTTCATGTCTCCCATTAGTATTTTAATGTTACCAACTGGAGGATTGTCCACTCTTGCCTGCAGTTGTTTGTAGAACGTTTCTTTCTTTTCGAGGTCTGCGTTGTTTATGGGTGCATAGCATTGTATAACTGACACTTTCCTTCCTTTGGAGTTGAATCTGGCGGTCATTATCCTGGACGAGATCGCCTCCCATTGCATCAGGGCCTTCGTTGCCATTGGTGACATCATGATAGTCACATCCTCGATGTGCGCATGGTTATATTCTGGGTGACCAGTCTAGATCATTGAGTCTCCTGTTGAAAATTTGGTGAGTCCACTCCCATTCCGTCTGCTTTCGCATATTTCCAGTACTTGAATAGCATATCTTTTCGTCTCGTTTGCAATCTGGGCGGGCTGTTACATTAATATATATTTTACAGAGGGCGACTTTTTGGGTTGCTCCCGTTAGAATCAGGAAAACAAGGAGTAAAGCAATCAGTACAACACCAGCAAAATGAAAATGTAATTCACAACAGGAAGGGCAGTGACTATAACAAAAAACCCGTAGCAGTAGTATCACTGTTAAATATAGTTAACAAAAGTAATATCAAAACCATAGACTCACTGACTTGGGTGTGTAAATCCAATAATGTATACAATTACAGATATTAGTTAGAGTTAAACAGTCATAATATACAAAACATTTAGTTATAGGTATTATAAGTCAACAAGATTATAATCACAGGTTCACTGTTCGAAAGTAAAGTAATTACAATAAATTAAACAACTTCCTGGCCAGAAACACCAGGGAAATGAGTTTTATGTGACTGAACAAATGTAATGGACTAATCGAAAAGGAGGGGGAACATTCCAAATAACTATAAGAAGACAGTTGATGAGTATCACTGATATAAGAATAGCACTTGTGCACTGTGGTAGAGCATAATTCCATTGAGGATGATATTTAATTTGATAAAGTCTCACTGTCCCTTAGGGAAAAGATTTTATTTATACTCTGTCACAGTGCTCAAGTTTTATACTCATATCAATAACGTCTCACAGTGTTATACAGTAATACTTTGTAATGACCACGTTTCCAGCACAATTTATTGCTACTCATAATCATATCGAAGTACTCACACAACTTTCTAACTTCATTTATATGATTCCACTATTTCTCATCTCTCGATTTGATCGGTAGTAATGTTTTTTCCCATATTTCTAGTATGGGTGATGATTCATTCATATTGCACATGTTGGGTGTGGATTCAATGAACAAAGATTCAGTAGTCGACCTCCCTCTTCACCTACCTATATTACTTTTTAGAATTTTAACCCTCTCTCACCCTGTTGTGTGGTTGTGTCTTAATGCATGCATGCACTGCGATTGCTGAGTTGTTTTCTAAATTACTGATCTAACCTTGGCTAAATTCTTATGTTTTGACAATCCGACTACCTCCATCTACTAGTTTGACCTATGTAGTTGACCTAACTCGCGGTCACTGCAAGGCATTTTGCAATTTATAGGATTTTGTTATATTGGGTCAACAGACAGGATGTTTTAACCCAAAAACCTTGTCGTACTTGAGTGAGTTTGTAGGCTTCAATACCACCCTAATTCCTGCTTTATCAAGAATTCTACGTAGGATTTCAGATGTCCCTTCATTAGATGGCGAGACTGTAGATGCCTTATATTCTTCGCTATTTATGTTATCACCATTAGTTTCCCCATTATTTTTATTTTGCAGTTGACCTTTTTGATATTTATTATGAATTTTATAGGAAGGTGATTAAACACCAACCAGATCTACTCTCCTATCTGTCTTATTTCATCATTTAGGTTTTCTGGTGTACTAATTTGCGTTATTCCTCGGTTTGTTAGACACTTGACTAAGCCTGCCTTTACAGATAACGGACGAGATAAAATTAAAGCATAAGAATCTATTAGAATATTACTAGCAATCAGATGTAGAGATGAGACATAGCAGAATCATATAAACCAAGTTGGAAAGTTGTGTGAGTAGTGTTTCGATATGATTATGAGCAGCAATACATTGTGCTCGAAAGGTGGTCACCAGTAAATATTACTTACTGTATAACACTGTGAGACTTTATCAAAGTGAATTTTATCTATAGTGCAGTTGATGAGTAGTCGTTTTGCATTTTAATATTAGTTTGGTGGTGGGCTGTATACGTTATGTAATTTTGCACTAGCTGTCATCACTTTTCCATGTTATAAATCAATATTATCGACAGATTAACTAGTATTAATCCAGTTCAACCCCAACGATCAAATAATCAGTGAACAACAAATGATGCAAACACTCCTTCTTATTAAAACCTTTCGAAACCTTAACAACTACATCGGAAACAATATATATATATACGTCAGTCATAAAATATTGTTGCTGCCTGTTTAACAAGAGAGCAGTGTACATATATAAATATATGTGCGCCGGTGGCACAGCGGTTAGGACTCTCGCCGACCATGCACATGGTCCGAGGTTCGATCCCCCACCGACGCACACCTGATATCTATGGTCGGCCTGCTAAATTTGGGCTACCGATATCACATGATGAACATTTCATACTTGTACCAAAATAATGTGTGGAATCAAGCTATAATAAAATAAAATAATAAATAAATATACACATATCGCTCATACTGATTTTCCGGTAAATATTTTCACTTCGAATTCGAGTCAGAACCACTGAAATTGAGAGAAACAAAAAACGCACGAACCAATTAAGAAGTTATCCGAATTCTTCTAATGACTAACTGGTCTTCATACTATAAGTTGGATGACTGAAATTTCAATTATTTCCGTATATCACTCAGTTTTTGACAAAAGTTATCATCATATTAAGTGAACATATTTTATTTTGCCACATCGTACTTTTGTAGTGCCCCTATTTTATCTCTAAGTGAATGCTTATTAAATCAATTCATGTTCTCCCACATATTTTGCTTTTGCAGAAACTAATTTTACGTATCCTTACCGAATATTTATCACTGCATGATTGAACATTGATTTGTTGGTTGTTTTATTGACTTGCTTTGCTCATTTACGCACGCTTGCATTTGTTTTGCATACTTCAAAGTTCAATTTCGCTTAAAATACATTTTCAAGTAATGGTTCTGTAGCGTGATTTGTTTTATAGGTTGGAGGATTTCAACATAAGCTCACTTCAGTTAGAGAACCATTGGAAAACACTCAGGGAGTACTGGATAGCTGTTTCACCGGCCTAGTTTGGCAGAAGTTAGAATTCATCGACTGACCATTGAATCGTGTCCCAGTGGTTTAATGGTTTGCGAGCTCGCTAGACTTGTAACCAGACGCTCCCTGGGTTCAAACTCTGAAGGTTGGTGCGTACTACTGATAAGTCTCAAACAAGTCTGGCGGAACAGCTGTCCAGTACTCCCTGCGGGTTTTCCAATGGTTCTCTAACTAATGTCGGCGCATGATAACATCATTTGACAAATTAAAATATATTTATCAGATATTCACTTGTGATTCTTAATACAAGGTTGTTCTTATTTGATTGTGAACAATCTTTATTACAAAGTGAAACGTAAAAATGTGGATGTGCTGTAGTATTTTAATCGGAGACTCGAAGTAAGATAACATTGATCCAAATGTTTTATGTCATTTTATAGTCATTCGGAGGAACAAAATTTACGTGTCTTAATATTTTCGTCTGCAATGCTTAGTTTATTTAGATATGATAGGTATCTATCCACACTTTGTCACGCCAAATGCTCACAAACTTAGCACAAGTGATAAGTGAATGCATCGATCAAACATAAATCCTATCTTGACAGCAAATCATCCTTCATTGGATGGATATTTAAAGTTAATAGTGATTATTATCTCTGTGACGCTAGACTCTCAAATAGGATTCGATTTCCGTCACTTGTCATTAGAATACGCGAAACACAGATTCCTGCTTAACGTTTTAATACACGCTGTCACAGGTTACAATTTTACTAAGTTTATTACATTATACAAAGAAAAGGCGTCGTTGGAACAGTGTTAGAATGCTTGCCAACCACGCCTCGCGTCGCTTGGCATTTCATCCCCGGCCACGTACGTCCTCCCATAACTTGATAAGCCAGTAGTAAGACTAGTAAGGACAGAAGGTTAGCATGAGGCAGGCTAGCAACCTCATCACGTAAAAATAAACATCAATAATATCGAAACTTCAAACCTCTAGCTTGAAGTACTCTATGTTCCAGTGGGAACTTAAAGGAATTCAAAAATATACAAAGACAGGTGTTCATATTAATTTTTGCACTGCACTCCCTTATTAACATGTCAACCTCGGTTAGAAGCTGGAGTCAGGAATGTTTGTCTATGCACTTTATGAATAAACCGTTTAGCAGAAACACTCCAATGAAAACTAACTAAAATATCATCGAATATAAGGGAGAACTGGACAATCATTTCTATCTGGCTCATAAATCTCAAGCTCTTGCAGTAACCGAGTTACAACTCAACATCTACTGTGCAAAAATTAGCTGCCACGCTCTCCTAATATCTCAAACTATTCATACAGTCATCTAGTGTTTCATGACGTAATCACTCGAATCGTCATTATCCTTCCAAATAAAATAACATAAAAATATTTAAAAAAACACATAATATTTTTTCTCCAGATTTCTGGCTGATTTATTTTCTGTAAAACACTTTAGGATAGTGATGTTATTTTAAGGAAAATGAAACATGATATTCGTTAGTTAACTGACTGTTAGTTAGCTCAACCTGAATTTATTGATTACTGAACAAGTCAGCCAAAAAACAAATCACACGAACTCAAACAATTATCATCAAAATTAAATATAAGTCAAATCGAATATTATTCATTTCATGAAAATAATTATTCTTTTCATTAGTTATAAGCATATTCCAGCATTATAAATTACCAAAAAAAGATAAAATAAAGATTACAAAGCATTTGACAACAGTCACATTACATTTTGTTCGTTCTAAGATGACTTTTCTTCTTTTACACTTACCACGCTTCACAACCTGAAACTTTCAGCTATATACCACACTCCTCGAAGCTTCAATTATTTGCCTAAATAATAAAACAGATCTATTCTCGGCCACTTAATTATTGAACTATAAACGAGATAACAATATTGGTTCTCAGCGATTCGATCGGTTTCAGGAATTCATCATGAGCTGACATCGATTAGAGAAACGCTGGAAAAATTGAGAGTACTGGAAAGCTGTTCCATCCTAGAGATTGAGACTCTTGATGAGCACACACACAACGACGAGGTTCGAACACAGGAAATTCCGGTTACAAGGCGAGCTCGTAGAGCATTAATCCGGCAGGTCCTGGTTTCCAAACCTGGTGGGTGAGTACTGATAAACAGTTCCAAACACTAAGACGAAACAGTTTTCCAGTACTCCCGGGCTTCTCAGTGGTTCTCTAACCACTGACAGTACACGATGAAATCGTGAATCAAGTGAAATAACATTTCACTGATTATTTCTCAAATCCTAATTTCTGAGTATAGTTATATACAAGTTACTGTTTACAAGCATATAAGTTGATATCAATTGGTGGATGGTGACTAGCAGTGGAATCCAGGATGCGCGTTTCGTCCTATTTTCGACTCGTCACTGGATGTACCTGCAATTATCAGTTAGTGATGATGTTCCCACCAAGGCTCGAACCCAGTGCCCAAGGTTTCAAACGCCGAAGCGTTATCCACTAGACCACTTGGGCCACGAGAGCCAATTCTTGTGCAACGAATCATATTAAATGAATTGAACGTTTTAGATTTCCAAGTCGATTGATTGCTCATCCTGGATTCCACTGCTAGTCACCATCCACTAACTGAATTCTAATTGAATGCCCAAATATCGTCGAAGCATCTGCACAAGAACTCGACATGTCAACCTGAGACCGAGCACTTCGGTCCAATCAATCGACGGGAAAATCTAAAAAATTAAATTAAATTATACAAGGTGAATTTTGTAAATTCTCGTTTAATTTTACTTTGATAAAGCTAATAAAGGCATTACAAATAACGAAACGCCAGTAAAAAATTATATCATTTTGTTTTTCATTCATTCGGAAATAAAAATTCTTTTATAACAATGATGGATAACAATCATCAATTGTGTGATGAATTTCTATGTGAGACAGATACGCATATACCTTCATGCTGTCTCATGTAGGCATGTGTTTATCAAGCTTAGACTGAAATTATATTTTCTACCAGGCACCATATGAAAAGAGAATGCCCATTCATGGGAAACATTATCAATGGATGACGATGATGATGATGATATATACCACGGGAAATACCCTCATTTTATTCGTCTAAAAACACAAACATCGGTACTATAGTTACGAAAAGTTATCAACAAACTAATACATTGTTTACATCAGCCAGTTTAAGGAATGTGATTCTCAGAGTCGAATTCCTGTTGAAATGGTAATTCAGCAGCAGTTGGTTTCATCTTCACGCACTTGTCAAAGGAACATAATTGCTTTGTGCAGCTTTATGTTCCGAGTTCATCAGATATTCTGTTGCCGAGGTATAGAAACACCTATGCTCCCTCTTGGTCGCACAGGCTAGATAGTGTTTCCGAACTCACTCTTCAAGTCTCAACAATAGACTTTATAATTAGGAAATGCTTTTGATACATTCACTAGGCTTACTATTGAATTGGAAATTGTTTGTCGTTATATCCGATAGCTGATGCAGATTCTGAGCTTTGAGAAACATGTTTTGTTTTGACGTATCCATAAAATCATGTATATCTTCAGCATATTTGCCCAGCAGTGTTTTGTCCTCTCCCTACTTCAGTTCGACTGAATTTTTATGCACTGGTAAGCCGGAAACCATAAGATCAGTCTACGTGAGGCCAGTTGATTGTAATCCTTAAAACCAGTATGGAGTTTCATTCAGGTTTGTTGCAACCTTGATTTTACTAATGATTATTTCAACCGGGAAGTCAAATTCGTTTGCACTTGTTAGGTTTTCTGCTGATGAAAGGTAGCTTTCGGAGTGAATCTCATAGAAACTTGAGAACTTGTTTCGGATCTGTTTGGAGTCACTTTTATATCTGCTTATATATATATGCTACAACGATGTCTGAGGATTAACTTCAAGTAGTTTGGTGAAATGTAACTAACAGTGGAGTCGAGGATGCACACTGAGTCCTTTCTGTGACTTACCAGCCAGATGTACCTGCATTCCAAGTCAGGTCGACCAAGTGACTATCAGAATTACTATTTTCCGTTCTGGCTACTGTGAATATTAGCCGTAGGTTCAAGAGAAATATTGAAATGAACTTAGTTTGGAGACGAAAGCTCATCTGAAGATCTTGAATAAGAAACATTAAAAGATACATAAGTGACTCCAAACAGATCCGAAACAAGTTCTCAAGTTTCTATGAGATTCACTCCGAAAGCTACCTTTCATCAGCAGAAAACCTAACAAGTGCAAACGAATTTGACTTCCCGGTTGAAATAATCATTAGTAAAATCAAGGTTGCAACAAACCTGAATGAAACTCCATACTGGTTTTAAGGATTACAATCAACTGGCCTCACGTAGACTGATCTTATGGTTTCCGGCTTACCAGTGCATAAAAATTCAGTCGAACTGAAGTAGGGAGAGGACAAAACACTGCTGGGCAAATATGCTGAAGATATACATGATTTTATGGATACGTCAAAACAAAACATGTTTCTCAAAGCTCAGAATCTGCATCAGCTATCGGATATAACGACAAACAATTTCCAATTCAATAGTAAGCCTAGTGAATGTATCAAAAGCATTTCCTAATTATAAAGTCTATTGTTGAGACTTGAAGAGTGAGTTCGGAAACACTATCTAGCCTGTGCGACCAAGAGGGAGCATAGGTGTTTCTATACCTCGGCAACAGAATATCTGATGAACTCGGAACATAAAGCTGCACAAAGCAATTATGTTCCTTTGACAAGTGCGTGAAGATGAAACCAACTGCTGCTGAATTACCATTTCAACAGGAATTCGACTCTGAGAATCACATTCCTTAAACTGGCTGATGTAAACAATGTATTAGTTTGTTGATAACTTTTCGTAACTATAGTACCGATGTTTGTGTTTTTAAACTAATAAAATGAGGGTATTTCCCGTGGTATATATCATCATCATCATCGTCATCCATTGATAATGTTTCCCATGAATGGGCATTCTCTTCTCATATGGTGCCTGGTAGAAAATATAATTTCAGTCTAAGCTTGATAAACACATGCCTACATGAGACAGCATGAAGGTATATGCGTATCTGTCTCACATAGAAATTCATCACACAATTGATGATTGTTATCCATCATTGTTATAAAAGAATTTTTATTTCCGAATGAATGAAAAACAAAATGATATAATTTTTTACTGGCGTTTCGTCAGTTATAATGCTGTTATTGGCTTTATCAAAGTAAAATTAAACGAGAATTTACAAAATTCACCTTGTATAATTTAATTTTTTAGATTTTCTCGTCGATTGATTGGACCGAAGTGCTCGGTCTCAGGTTGACATGTCGAGTTCTTGTGCAGATGCTTCGACGATATTTGGGCATTCAATTAGAATTCAGTTGGTGGATGGTGACTAGCAGTGGAATCCAGGATGAGCAATCAATCGACTGGGAAATCTAAACAATTCAATTCATTTAATATGATCCGTTGTACAAGAATTGGCTCTCGTGGCCCAAGTGGTCTAGTGGATAACGCTTTGGTGTTTGAAACCTTGGGCACTGGGTTGGAGCCTCGGTGGGAACATCATCACTAACTGATAATTGCAGGTACATCCATTGACGAGTCGAAAATAGGACGAAACGCGCATCCTGGATTCCACTGCTAGTCACCATCCACCAATTGATATCAACTTATATGCTTGTAAACAGTGACTTGTATTTAACTATACTCAGAAATTAGGATTTGAGAAATAATCAGTGAAATGTTATTTCACTTGATTCACGATTTCATCGTGTACTGTCAGTGGTTAGAGAACCACTGAAAAGCCCGGTAGTACTGGAAAACTGTTTCGTCTTAGTGTTTGGAACTGTTTATGAGTACTCACCCACCAGGTTTGGAAACCAGGACCTGCCGGATTAATGCTCTACGAGCTCGCCTTGTAACCGGAATTTCCTGTGTTCGAACCTCGTCGTTGTGTGTGTGCTCATCAAGAGTCTCAATCTCTAGGATGGAACAGCTTTCCAGTACTCTCAATTTTTCCAGCGTTTCTCTAATCGATGTCAGCTCATGATGAAGTCCTGAAAGCGGTCAAATCCCTGAGAACCAGTATTGTTATCTCTTTTATGGTTGAATGATTAAGTGGCCGAGAATAGATCTGTTTTATTATTTAGGCAAATAATTGAAGCTTCGAGGAGTGTGGTATATAGCTGAAAGTTTCAGGTTGTGAAGCGTGGTAATTGTAAAAGAAGAAAAGTCATCTCAGAACAAACAAGATGAAATTCGAATGTTGACACAGACTTTAAGATCTTCGCAACTTTATTTTATGTTGTTTGGTTAGTTTATAGTGCTACAATATGAGTGTAACTAATGGAAGAAAGAATTAATTTCATCAAACGAATAATATTCTTTCATCAGGTTCTGTCTAGAAGAAACGAAACAAATTAATTGTTTCATGAAATCACTAGTTTTGGAACTCCTATTGATTGATTTTCTTGGACCAATGGGTATTGAGTTTGATTCTCTGTTGGAAAACTCTAACTCTCTTGGATACATCTTGTGGTGCCTTGAATTCCGCGTCTAGCTACCAGCATCAATGATTTTTATTGTTTAATCCTAAACAATTTTCGGGCTTCACGAATGCATTCTTCAGTTCCTTATACTGCTGAGAACAGTAGTCACCGTCTTCACGAAATTTTTAGTGGAGTCTTCGAATTTATTATCTTTCAAACTTCTTTACTTTTAATTTGTTCTGGTGAAAAGTGTGCATTTTTGGCAGAAATGGATATTAAATTCACACACACGTTAGCCACAATTGTTAATGCATCTATATCTAAGCACCTGTTTTCATCACTGTTGCTTAATTGTGGTGA
>OX235276.1:71411110-71442251 GCA_944472155.2 Trichobilharzia szidati | reverse complement strand
CATGTTTGACAGGGATTGATCTCATGATGCTGTCTGTATAATAAGGGTAGGTGAACCTCAAAGTCAAAGTACGACTGATAAGCCGACTAGGAACTCAGAGATAACAAACATATAGGCCGACTAATCTCATTTTCAAAATTTCCTGTATTCTCTCAATATGTCTGTTAAAATGCAACTCGTTAGTGATATCTCGTGACAATGGTACATCCTCGATATTCAATCGAACAGTCTGTGCTTACACACACACCTGATTGCATCAGAACCATTTCATGAGTCGTTATTCAGCAGATATATCTGACAATCAGTGTACATCCGAAATATTCCGAATTTGTTGAAACAAGTTGATTTACAAGTGTTTGTGATGAAGATCCGGTTTCAGTGAGGGGATTTCTCCTCATAAGAATAGAGTGGATGCAGTGAATGTTACGAGAATCTGGCTGCGTTTGATATTCTTGTCAGTGGTGGTATTTATACGAGGGGAGGAAACCGCCCACAACTGTTGTCGGTTTCACGTAAATCATGACAGAGAGCGAATTGCATGATTTATAATCATAATAACAATAACAATAATGATAATAATTTATTGCTTTATGCAAAAACAGTACTCATGATACAGCAAAGCCAATTCACTATTCACTACATTATTGCATCTAATTTACTCAAAGTGACAACAATTTTAAACATTACATAGTAATAATATTAATAATAATAAGAAAGTGGTTTGATAACAGCTATGTAGCAATTACAGTATGCGATAAGGAGAAAAAATATGCAAAAATGATATAAATTTGTAGTAATAATAGTAATAGTAATAACAAGTAAAATAAAATAGCTAAGTTGTAACTAAACGATAGGAAGGGTAACACCATAAAATTACAGAAAGATGAACGATGAAAGGGTCCATTAACTTGGCTAATTAATTACAAAGTAACTTATATGTTTCACGTCTAACAGTGTCTCGATCACATAAAATACGGGCTAAATTGGGTATTGTAGAATTTTTGTACTTAGTGGTGCGAGCATATAACTACTTATATTGACTTCTCGCCCTCCCTACCTGATGGGATATGCAAGGATACAGTGGTGAATCAAGTGGGTGCAGGAGGTCTGACAGTACGGCCTTCGCCCACTTTGTACAGGATTTTATATGTCTCTTGACTATAATAATATGGACGAGCTCATGGAGTGGCATACTACAAGCCCTCCTCACAGCATTTAATACCCACCCTTCGTTCACGCAGAGATGGTCATGCACAATGTGTATGAAAATAGTTGGAATGGTCTCACATTGAAGAAGCATGGTTCTAACATCCCAGTGAACAAACTGAGGTCAATTGCATTTGTAGAAATTATGTAGTGGGAAAAATTGAATATTTATGTGCCACTGTGGACGATAAAGTGGAATGATTGATATTGAACGCCTGCAGTCTGTGACTCTCCATGCATCAACCACCTCATCCACCTTGTCAACACAAAAGTGAGTGGTTCACATCATCAAACGCTGACTACATATTTGAATCTCCACTTTGATCTGACTACCACTGACACCTACCTCATTCGGATAACTTAACTTGAGAAGAAATGCTTCGGAATGCTTAGAGGGTGTTCTGGCCACTTGAGTAATAATAAAATAGGAGACGGATGATCAGGGAATCGGATGTTGATGACACGTGTGATACATGCGTTCTGCCAGACTGCATCGTGTGTTTCCACGTCTGCTGAGTGTAAATGACTTCCACACACAAAAGGATAAGGGGAATCGATTGAGTACCGAAGCTTAATGAGTAAGAATTCTCTTTCGATTGTAGATGACAAGCATGAAGTGGCTATTTGGGATAGACACTCAACTGCATATTCGAAAATTAAAATATACTCAATATCAACTCTCTGCTTTATATGTTGCAAACCTCCTGCATTCCGACTCGTCAATGCGACGTCTTTTCGGTGATATCCTTATATTTACGATAGACAACGACAGTCACATATTCATCAGGGCCACTCATCTCGACTATTTGTTTGTGATAATAAGGTACATACTCCGAACAACGAACTAATCTTTCAGTGGAAAATAAATGATACTGCTATCATGAGTGTTACTTGGATTATGTATGAATAAATCTCAGTCAACTTTACACTCCACATGCAATTCCCTTCTGTCTGTTTCTACCCTTTTCACAGCTATTTCTCTGCATCATGATGACTAGACAGTAATGTTGTTTGTATCCCACATTTGTATTCCATGAACCTATTGTTGAATCTTCACAAAATACACTTTTCCGATATTCAGGAAAGAGTCTTTAACCTTGAAAGAGTTCGAATAAACTATGTCACGAAATCTGTCGGTCCACTTGAAATCAGATTCAAATCGCGGTTATCAACACACATAATAAAATCGAACATCTCAGTAACTGCGTATTTGTTGAACTTATGTGTGAAATGCTGGATCCACTATCACAGTCTGATGTTTGTCTTCTATACTCCGTAAAGAAGCAATACTTGTTTATTTTTCAGACAAACTCGTCCATGTTCACGCTATTTTTCAGACTTTTAAACGGTCGAATTAATTACTGTGATCTCGATGCACATACACGTTATTCCGCTCACGTCATCCTCGTCAACACCTATGAGAACAACAACACCGCGCATAATAGTAATCAATCACTTGAACTTACATGCACGCTTCACTGAGTTCTTAATCAGCATATTCTTCTTCATTGTATCCGTCATACGTATTGATGAATATATATGAAAACATCGGAGAGACTCCTGAATAATTTTTCATTTCATCTGTGAATATCAGTCGTATGAGAAATGAAAAGCATTCAGTTTATCCTGTGAGAAAAATTGCAGTTCACAGCTCATCCAGACAGATATGACCACTGATGTGTTGTCTTGGGAATCTGTATGTAGCCTATTTCTTCAGTGACTAGTCTCAGTTCTCCATATAACGTCTTCATACTTTGAACGACAGTATACACATGATAGTCCATTTCAGTCAGCACGTTCCCAATACACTCCAACCGATTTTCCATCAAAGTACGGGAACTGAGACAACGCGACCAACTCCAAATAGTTTAAGCTCAATCAGTATTTTCATGAAATAATAGGTACTTGAATGAAATAGCTTCTCGGCTGAACTTAACATTCAACCTCTCAGTAACTGCGTATTTGTTGAACTCACCGAATGTCAGATACACTTTCACAGTATGAGTTTTGTCTTTTATTCTCCATAAAGTGGCAGTAATTGCAAATTTTGCAGATTTGTTTCCTTCAACACCAATCACTCTCAGTCATCTGCCGCAAGTGCAGGCTTTTAGAAACCTCGCGAAAGAGTTAACAGACAATCCACATTCCCAGGCACATAGTTTCGATATGATCTACAATTCGTAATTTGTACAGTGGCGAGACAATTTCACCGAACGTGTATAGAGTAAGTGTCTTCAGTTCCAACATTCGAAATCAGAGCCTGCAAGTCAAGTGAACGGTTGAGATGGTCGCCGTATAAACTGTCACACTCAAGTGACTACAAAAGCAATAAGAATGCATCAGTCGATTTATGCAACCCATCACATATTACAGCTATGAACATCTCGTCTTTCTGAAATAAGATGCATCATCACCATCAAAATGCATTGAAGTAATGCAACACCGTTGAACATTTCAGTTGCATATCTACAGTGTTGAACATTGAATAGTCTTTTCCGACAATAACTCATATGCCATTTGAAATGTCAAGGTATATGTGGTATGTAGTGTATTCACAATATTGTACACAATTTCTCTGGCACAATCAATCAATCGAAACCTATTTCTTTCAGATAAACAAAGTTTGTGGAATGATTTAAATAGGATTTGTGAACTATGAACTATCAACACAGCGGAACAAATCAGGGATGAACAGATTCTAAAAATGCTGCAAGCAGTCTGAATGTGAGTTAGTTAAGGAAACGTTTTCTACTCTTGTTTTATCAAATCAAGTCTAATTAATCAAAGCATGGTCAATCCGAAGGAAACAAACAACAGAAATGTGTTGACATCGGCAGCACACTTTCTTTCTGTTCAACTGAATTTCAATGAGATGCTTTATCCATACATAGAAGATTGAAGAATGAAGCCGAAATACTCATCACTTGGCAGTGAATGTTGACAGCCACAGCCACAGCTCTGCTCTGTTCTCATTATAAAGACCCACCTCACTGGATGCAAACACAATGCAGACGACTTCTGCAGTTCGTCCGTGACTGAAGTAGTCATGTCGTGTCTTCAACCAGGATGAAATATCCAGACGTATTTCGAAATGTTACAGGTCAACTGAATCCTTTCGAGATATATGGAAGGAATGGTCGCAAGTGGTACAGAACAACCGTTGGGAAGAGAAGTCAATCAGTATGCGTTGATTCTCAGCTAACGAAAATAACGAATAATAATGTGTATAAAAATCTATGAATACCTCTTGATTTTCTCGTAGAACTATCTGTTACCTGGTGGATGTCTTCTGTCTTCGTTACAAATGTAGAAATTATTGTAAAACATGTGAAACTAGTTGAGTAGATTCATTGAAGCAGTAGATCCTTCCCTAAGTCTATAATTTCCTTGATGATATGCTAAAATTCATTTCTGTGTATATAGTAGATTTTTTGATTAGTCGTAAGGTGCAGTAGAAAAGCCTGGCCTTTTCAATTTACACAAACTCATTTTTATTTACTTTATTGATTATTGAGGTCAATTAGCGAAATCATTTACACCCAGACTGCCTGTGAACATTCATCACTGACGTGTATCTGCACTAACCATCTGAGGAAAATATCTTCACTTCATGAAATAATAATTCTGGTTACAAGTAACTGCATGCAGTATTGATACGCTTAGTCGAATGTTCGAAACCACGATCATGCATGCCAGCCAACACAGTGGTGTAATGTGCTCCATTGAGTCCTGCTGTGACTTACCTAGCTAGCTAGATATTTATCTAATCAGTAGATAAATTATAATTTCATAATGAAATTATGCGATTTGTACATAGAAGCATAGCAGTGACTGTGAGGCAGTAAGTAATGCAGCGATTCCGTCATCGTTTTGTTTCCATGTGAAATGAAAATAGTGCAACGTGTTCTCCTCTGTGATGAAGGTAATTTTTGTGTACTTAAAATCCTACTCCATCTATTTGATGAGATTCAATGAATTTTAACCTGGATCCAGGCAGGATCCAGCAGGCAGACTGACTCTAAAAAAACAACCAAAACAGACAGACGGTGAAGCGATTACCAGCATTGAGACCACCATGTTTGTGGAAATGAAAGCATGGGGATGTGGTGAACTATCAATTTACTTGAAATCATTCCTATTGTACATATTTGACATGGAGTGATCTGATGATAATGTGTAATAAGTCTAGGAGAAAATCAATGTAGGACTTAGAAGCTCATTAGAAATTCGGATTATTACTATTATAATTATTATTTTCGGAAATTGTATGTTTTCTCAACAGCTTAGTGAAAATGCAACTCGTGTCGAAAATTGTAAGGCGCCTTGATGCAGTCAGTAGCTAGTCATGAATTAGATTTATTTGACATTGTTCCTTCACACACACACAAACTAATGTGATCCGCTTAGTGTCTACATGACATGACATGACATGACAATGACGTTGTCAAGAAGACAACACACAAAGTGTGAATCAACATTGTGCAATCAATTTCAGACCGAAAAATTCAGAAGGTGAATCAAAATGTTGGTAAGAAAATTAGTCGGCATATTGAAGAAGAAGAAGAATAGGAAGAAGAACAAGTGATGTACTACAACTATTCAATCCAAATCAGATATTTCATGGTATGAATAACTATATATGTGACCCATTGAATATGCAGCTTGAATGATTTGAGCACATAGGCAGCGCTCACGATTGTTGTGTTGCCATCTATCCTGCGTGACTGATGTCAGTTTCACAACACCGAATGATGACTGAATGAAAGCACCTTGAATGGTATTTCCGGACACATGATTGTGTGTACGCGCAGAATCAGCAGTTTCCTTTTTCCACTCTATATGCTGCTGTACATACTACTTTTACATCTTATCACTGAAGAATGAAAATTTGTAGTGAGTAGCATGAGAATTGGCTGGGGTTGTTTTCATTACTATTATTACTGTTCTATTTTTGATTTTTCACGTATGATTTGTGACCTGTTGATCCGATTCCACTCAAGGTCACACGTGCTCCTCACTTTCACATTCCAATGTGTGAAATACAAAAGACTGAGAAAACAAATTTTAATGTACTAGTAGGCTGAGTAATTATTTGTACACAGAAATAATTAATAATAATAATAATTAACTTTATTCCAAAAGCAGTACTTGTGATACAGAATGGAATTTTCAGCATTAATCACAATATTGCATCTAATTTCCTCAAATTATAAATAAAATTATTCACAGATAAAGTTTTTCTTCATTTACAATAGGGTTAATATAAAAAAATATAATAAACATGCAGCATTTAAAATGGAAATAATAATAATGATAGCAGCTTAGGTAATGATGATAATACAAGTGGAAATTGCCGTGGACTTGTTTCACACAGTATCGTCGATGCGGTAGAGAAATCCTTGCATGATTGAAAATATTGAATATGATGATTTGGTGAGGGAAAAAACAAAGATTAAAGCAGTCATAGAGATAAGTTGGTGTCTGCAGTTATGAAAGTGAAAACAAAGGAGCAACAGGACAATAAATATAATAGAAATAATAACAGTAAAACTTGGAGGTATATAAAGATGGATGGAAGGGTGGAGGAGATTGTTTATTTACTAGATGAAAAAAGGTTAGTCAATTCTTTCCTGACGCTATTTTCACCACATAAAATACGTGCCAAGTATGGCATCATAGAATTTTTATACTTAGACGTGAGAGCATACAGTTTTCTGAAGTTACTTCTTGTTCTACCTGAGGAGGTGGAAGGTGAAAGCTGAGGGTGAAGTGGATGCTCCAAGTCAGACAAAATCCATTTAGCAAATTTACTGCACGAATTCAAATGCCTATCGACAACGACGTTAACTATGTAGTCCACTGGGACACCACTCATCCGACTGACAGTCTTCAGCATTCTACGAATTGTGACAAAGTCCTTTATAAGTAAACCAGGAAAGAATAAGGGTGAACAATAAAAGAAGAATAGGTAGGATGCAAGAGTTAATGAACTGTAAGAGGAGGGTTTGGTTGAGTTATACCCGAGTGCCTTAACTTCTTCTGAATGTAAAATGTCAGGCGGAATATTTTACTGGAGATCGCTGAGACATGGGAAGACCAGGAGAGATGAGAAGAGAGAATATGTCCAAGATACTTAATTTCTGATTTCTGATGTTTGATATTATTATGTGTTGGTAACCGCGATTTGAATCTGATTTCAAGTGGACCGACAGATTTCGTGACATAGTTTATTCGAACTCTTTCAAGGTTAAAGACTCTTTCCTGAATATCGGAAAAGTGTATTTTGTGAAGATTCAACAATAGGTTCATGGAATACAAATGTGGGATACAAACAACATTACTGTCTAGTCATCATGATGCAGAGAAATAGCTGTGAAAAGGGTAGAAACAGACAGAAGGGAATTGCATGTGGAGTGCAAAATTGACTGAGATTTATTCATACATAATCCAAGTAACACTCATGATAGCAGTATCATTTATTTTCCACTGAAATATTAGTTCGTGGTTCGGAGCATGTCCTTTATTATAACCAACAAGCAATCGAGATGGTTGGCCCTGATGAATATGTGACTGTCGTTGTCTATCGTAAATATAAGGATATCACCGAAAAGACGTCGCATTGACGAGTCGGAGTGCAGGAGGTTTGCAACATTTAAAGCAGAGAGTTGATATTGTGCATATTACAATTTTCGAATATGCATTTGAGTGTCTATCCCAAATAGCCACTTCATGCTTGTCATCTACAATCGAAAGAGAATTCTTACTCATTGAGCTTCGGTACTCAATCGATTCCCCTTATCCTTTTGTGTGTGGAAGTCATTTACACTCAGCAGACGTGGAAACACACGATGCAGTCTGGCAGAACGCATGTATCACACGTGTCATCAACATCCGATTCCCTGATCATCCGTCTCCTATTTTATTATTACTCAAGTGGCCAGAACACCCTCTAAGCATTCCGAAGCATTTCTTCTCAAGTTAAGTTATCCGAATGAGGTAGGTGTCAGTGGTAGTCAGATGAAACTGGAGATTCAAATATGTAGTCAGCGTTTGATGATGTGAGCCACTCACTTTTTTGTTGACATGGTGGATGAGGTGGTTGATGCATGGAGAGTCACAGACTGCAGGCGTTCAATATCAATCATTCCACTTTATCGTCCACAGTGGCACATAAATATTCAATTTTTCCCACTACATAATTTCTACAAATGCAATTGACATCAGTTTGTTCACTGTGATGCTAGAACCATGCTTCTTCAATGTGAAACCATTCCAACTATTTTCATACACATTGTGCATGACCATCTCTGCGTGAACGAAGGGTGGGTATTAAATGCTGTGAGGAGGGCTTGTAGTATGCCACTCCATGAGCTCGTCCATATTATTATAGTCAAGAGACATATAAAATCCTGTACAAAGTGGGCGAAGGCCGTACTGTCAGACCTCCTGCACCCACTTGATTCACCACTGTATCCTTGCATATCCCATCAGGTAGGGAGGGCGAGAAGTCAATATAAGTAGTTATATGCTCGCACCACTAAGTACAAAAATTCTACAATACCCAATTTAGCCCGTATTTTATGTGATCAAGACACTGTTAGACGTGAAACATATAAGTTACTTTGTAATTAATTAGCCAAGTTAATGGACCCTTTCATCGTTCATCTTTCTGTAATTTTATGGTGTTACCCTTCCTACCGTTTAGTTACAACTTAGCTATTTTATTTTACTTGTTATTACTATTACTATTATTACTACAATTTTATACTTTATGCATATTTTTTCCTCCTTATCGCACACTGTAATTGCTTCATAGCTGTTATCACACCGTTTTCTTCTTATTATTATTACTATGTAATGTTTAAAATTGTTGTCATTGTGAGTAAATTATATGCAGTAATGTAGTGAATAGTGAATCTTCTTTGCTGGATCATGAGTACTGTTTTTTGAATAAAGCAAATAATTATTATCATTATCACTATAGTTATTATGATTATAAATCATGCAATTCTCTGTCATGATTTACGTGAAACACAACAGTTGTGAGCGGTTTCCTCCCCTCGTATAAATACCACCACTGACAAGAATATCAAACGCAGCCAGATTCTCGTAACATTCACTGCATCCACTCTGTATTCTTATGAGGAGAAATGCTGTCACTGAAACCGGATCTTTATCACAAACACTTGTAAATCAACTTGTTTCAACAACTTCGGAATATTTCGGAAGTGCACTTACTGATTGTCAGACATATCTGCTGAAAAACGACTCATCAAATGGTTCTGATGCAATCAGGTGTGTGTGTGTGCGTGTGTAAGCACAGACTGTTCGATTGAATATCGAGGATGTACCATTGTCACGAGATATCACTAACGAGTTGCATTTTAACAGACATATTGAGAGAATACAGGAAATTTTGAAAATGAGATTAGTCGGCCTATATGTTTGTTATCTCTGAGTTCCTAGTCGGCTTATCAGTCGTACTTTGACTTTGAGGTTCACCTACCCTTATTATACAGAGAGCATCATGAGACCAATCCCTGCCAAACATGTACAACGAGAAGAAGCACAGCACAAATCCATCACAGCACAAATCACATCGTCATGCTTCAAATTCACAAAGAACAATGCATTCATTGTATGCCCTGACTAGGCATTCTGCTCTGTAACATTGTGTAAGATTCTAGTTCCGTTCACATATGAATTATCACTGAATTGAATAGATGACCATGATCTCTTTCTCTACCTGGTTTATTTATTTATTTTTGTGTTCAGGTAAATTTGGTTCATACTTCCTGTGAAAGATTTTGCTGTCAGACAGATTATCATCGAGCGAGTATGCAAACATGACCGGACGGACGGACGGAAAGCATGATCACAGATTGAATAGAATTTGGCCACTGTGATGAAGTCGAATTCGATCATGCAATCGTCGTTTAACTTCATTATTTCATCGTTTTCACACAGCTTGTGTAATTTTGATCAGGTCATTCAGGTGTCGAACGAAGCCTGTTTTCATGTGTAACAGTTGGGTCGTCCCGACCTATAATCGAAGTATCAACCAGCGTTCGACGGGTTTTCATAAATACCGCTGCATCACTCTACCTCTCCTTCTGTCAGTTTGTTTCTTGCACAACCTGACGCAGATGACACTCATCGTTCATCATTATCTGACTGGCACGTAAGCATACCTCACTTTACCAACGAGTTAACATTCATCGCAAAATTACACAGTGAAGCCTTCTCTATCTTGTCCAAGAAAGTTGTTCACAGATGTTACTCAAATGAGAATGTACAACATATTAGAAACATGCTCAGTGACACAAGATGGGATCTGTTTAATGATGTTTCACTTGATGACACTATCTCTAATATTACGTCTTATCTGAAATTCTGTTTTGAAATCTGCTGCCCAAAAGAAACACTATTCGCAAAATTCGACCGTTTCTCCTCCCCTCAACTTAAAAAGCTTCGTAGAGAGAAGGAAAAGCTATATAAAATGAAAGATAAAGGTGGCGTAAAAAGAACTAACTTCCTTATCAAGTCTGAAATGCAGAGATTGAATGTTATATATAACCAGAAATTCATTTCCTGCAAAAATGCTTCAAATATGTGGAAACTATTTAAGGAAATCACTGGTGGTAAGCAGATAAACAATATTCCGTATTCTTCTGATGTGTGTACTCTTAATAAATATCCTATTTATTCTCCCTCAAATTCCATGCTTCCCAGTATCACTAGTGTTAATCATAGCCCCTTTCCAGGTTTTAACACAAATGATGTTCAAAAGTGCCTCAAGTCTCTGAACCCTTCCCAGAGCTTAGGTCCAGATCATGTACCTAGTATTAATTTCGAAAAATGTTCTGATATTCTGTGTTACCCTCTCACTGATCTGTTTAACAAATCTTTTTCCAGTAATATTGTGCCTGCTGTTTAGAAAGACATTCAAGTTGTACCCATACCTAAATCGTCTGCTGGAGCATGTGTCAAATTTAGACCCATTGCTATTACCTCTCCTTTTTTGAAAACTATGGAGAAACTACTTTTACTTAGTCTTGTACCCTCTCTTAAATCCTTTAATGACTCAAAACAGTTTGCCTATAAGCACAGTAGAAGCAGTTTAGATGCAGCTGCCGTCTTATATCATAACATTGCTTCCAGTCTAGACAAAGGGGCTAAATTTGTTCGTTGTGCCTTCCTAGACTATACATCTGCTTTTGACTCGGTCCCTAGGGACATCTTATGAAATAAACTTGCTGCAAGTCAAACGGAATGTTGGGCTGTTAACTGGTTACATTCTTATTTCTCAGAAAGAAAGCAGTACACCGTGTATAAAGGGAAGTCTTCCACTTCATCATCTACCTACTGAAGCTGGTGTCCCTCAAGGCGTGTGTGGTGTCCTTTCTCCTTTTCTCTTTTTCTTTCTTCTTACATGACCTGCCTCAGTCTGATGAAATAAACTTTGTGAAGTACGCTGATGATTTAACTGTTTCAATGGCTATTAACTCCCAGCTAGATTGTACCACAATAAATAGCTTCCTGTCGGGAGTCAGTAAATGGTCTGAGTCTAACGGTCTTAAACTGAATTCTTCTAAATGTCAAACTGTTAATTTCAGCTGAAGATGTAAACGACAGTTAAAAGAAGCCGTCGATTCTCATGACAGTTGTAAGATTGATGACAATGATATAGGAATTAAATCAGAAATTAAGTATCTTGGACTTATTCTCTCTTCTGATCTCTCCTGGGCTTCCCATGTCTCAGCGATCTCCAGTAAAATATTCCGCCTGACATTTTACATTCAGAAGAAGTTAAGGCACTCGGGTATAACTCAACCAAACCCTCCTCTTACAGTTCATTAACTCTTGCATCCTACCTATTCTTCTTTATTGTTCACCCTTATTCTTTCCTGGTTTACTTATAAAGGACTTTGTCACAATTCGTAGAATGCTGAAGACTGTCAGTAGGATGAGTGGTGTCCCAGTGGACTACATAGTTAACGTCGTTGTCGATAGGCATTTGACTTCGTGCAGTAAATTTGCTAGAGGGATTTTGTCTGACTTGGAGCATCCACTTCACCCTCAGCTTTCACCTTCCACCTCCTCAGGTAGAACAAGAAGTAACTTCAGAAAACTGTATGCTCGCACGTCTAAGTATAAAAATTCTATGATACCATACTTGGCACGTATTTTATGTGATGAAAATAGCGTCAGGAAAGAATTGACTAACCTTTTTTCATCTAGTAAATAAACAATCTCCTCCATCCATCCTTATATACCTTCAAGTTTTACTTTTATTATTTCTATTATATTTATCGTCCTGTTGATTCTTTGTTTTACTTTCATAACTGCAAACACCAACTTATCTCTATGACTGCTGTAATCTTTCTCTTTTCCCTCACCATATCGTGTAAAGAGAACATCATATTCAATATTTTTAATGATGCAAGGGTTTGTATACCGCATCGACAATACTGTGTGAAACAAGCCCACGGCAATTTCCACTTGTATTATTATCATTAACTTAGCTGCTATCATTATTATTATTTCCATTTAATATGCTGCTTGTTTTTTTAACTTTTTTTTAATATATTTTATATTAACCCTATTGTAAATGTAGAAAAATTTTATGTGTGATTAATTTTATTTATAATTTGAGGAAATTAGATGCAATATTGTGATTAATGCTGAAAATTCCATTCTGTATCACAAGTACTGCTTTTGGAATAAAGTAAATCATTATTATTATTAATTATTTCTGTGTACAAATAATTACTCAGCCTACTATTACAGTAAAATTTGTTTTCTCAGTTTTTTGTATTTTACACATTGGAATGTGAAAGTGAGGAGCACGTGTGACCTTGAGTGGAATCCGATCAACAGGTCACAAATCATACGTGAAAAATCAAAAATAGAACAGTAATAATAGTAATGAAAACAACCCCAGCCAATTCTCATGCTACTCACTACAAATTTTCATTCTTCAGTGATAAGATGTAAAAGTAGTATGTACAGCAGCATATAGAGTGGAAAAAGGAAACTGCTGATTCTGCGCGTACACGCAATCATGGGCAAAGTCTGTGAACAAACGTCAACTCATCAAATGTACAATGTGATACTTCTGATCGTTTTTCTCCAGTCCTCTACAAATCAGGACACAATTAAGCATCTGTTGACATTATTGTCTCCCGCCAAGTGGAGACAAACAAACCATTCAATGCTGACCAACACGATAACCTCGTCCGTATAATCTATTGAAACTTTCACCACCTTGTTTGAAAATAAAGATGCTGCATTGGAAAAAAACACATCAGTCTAGTTAATCAACAAGGCACCATTGTAGTAAGAATTATTTTTCTGCGTATCCCACATTCAGAATCTACTCCTCGCTGAACTGCCTAATGGTTTCTTAGTACTTTTTTACTAAACAGAATACTTTTACATGCACAACTTCCTCGTAAACATATCCAATTCCTCATGAACACGTGTTTTGCAGAAAGGGGGAGATCATAAGTATGAAATAACCACTCACCCTCACATGATTAATAGTTCCAACCTTGTAACTATCAGTCCAATGTGATTTTAAATTGTTTGGAAAATTCCTCCTTCCTGGACGGTCCATATATAATATTTACACTTAAATGAATGTTTCAACTATGTAACTATTATAGGTGTTTCGCCTAGATTGTGTGTCCCTCATTTCTTTGGCATTTGCACATCAAATGTTCATTTTTGACCGATATATTTTTCGCCATTATCCTGACTAAACCTTTGTTTGTTTTACTTTGCTTTGTGATAGCGTGCACATTGACAGTCTACTGTTAAACGATATGCGTTCGCTTGAGTGAATGAACGCCTTTCTAACTCCTCATAACTATCTTCTGCGAGGGTTGGTGTGTAACTCTTATGGACAGAGGTTAAACGTTGAATATTCTCTTCTCGATCATAAGATACATTTCACAGTTTATCTTTGGCTAACTGATTTGACTTGCAGTACCTGTTTTGCGTTTAGAAACATACACAGATGATGTGGCTGCCTCACGGTACTATTTAGGTGACTTTGAGGTTTGGTAGACGAATCCTTCTCCATAATATACCGGGTGCCTAACAAACTACCAAAATCGTCGAAGCACCGCTTGCTATTGCAATTCGCCTCAAACAACCAGTGCTCTGTGTTCAAAAGAAACAAGTCCAGCCCCTACTACTGCCCTGGCCCTCAGTAGAGACTATAAACTCATGAATTTGTACTATTACCTTTCCTAATTCTTCTGACATTCAGCTTATTTTATGTTGATGCGGTTCAGCTGTAATTTATCAATATTATTGATTTGATGTTATTTAAACAACATTAATGTCGTTCATAAGACTAATTCATTCATTCATTATAATGTATATATATAGTTGTAGAACCTGATGATGAATTTATCGAAAAGAGTACTCTTTGTTCCGTGTCTATTCTTTTGAAAATCTACAAATCATTCTATCCGATGCATATCCATCTGGTTGTATGAATCTGCTGATGCATGTCAGAATATCTATCGGACGTATACCATTGGAAGTCATTGCCTAGATAAACATTGACCTTCAGTGGCCAATGGTAAAACACACACACACACATGCACACAACCAGAAAGAGAAACTCATCGCCAAACAGGTGGTAATTATTATTGTTACTAATGCCAACAATGATCTCATTAAACCTCAACTATTTCTATCAGATTATGCAAAGCTGGATAACAAAAACATTCCAAAATTCTTTCACGATAATGAATTTATTTATAAAGGATATATCTGTGTTCAAGTGATCAATATTTCTACTAAGATTTTTATAAATTATCTCTAATCTATTAAGAGTTGCTTAAAATAGACATATGATTTTACTTACTATACTGTGATTCTGCTTTCTGTAGATTCAGGTCAGCGGTTAATTAAAACCGGAAAACAAAAATTTCATTGTGACACCCACACATCTGCATTACCAACATTCAGATTCAGCACTTTGAAAAAAGCGGAATGTGGAATGAAAGGACAGTAATCGATCAGGCATTTTAGGCCTATTCGCTTGTGCGAATGCATTCTACTCAGTTGTCTATGCTTTTGTGTATTTCGTAATATATATATCAGTGTCAAATAACAAAAGTGATATTTGTGTTAATTCCCTTCTCATCTATCCTTTGTTACTGATTCTCTCATGTTCAACTTTATCACCACTCTACATACCACCAATAAATAGGTGGGCAGTATGAAGTTCATTATGTTGTTAATCCGTCACCATCAACACTTTTAGCTATTGACACTTGATCCCAGTTGTGAGCTGCAGCTTCCATAGATTTTCGCTAGCACTCACCTGGATCTTGCAATCTACACCACTATTGTTACTTAGAGTACTCCAATCACATTTAATTGAGCTGACTGCACGCTTTCTTAGTACTTTTCGAAAATTTACAACTTTAGTTAAAGTCGTTTTCACTCTTGTAATAAGAAATGCACAATGACTACTAACAAATAACCATGAAATCTACAAAATATGGAACGCAATTCACTGTCCCTCATTTTCGCTATCTTTTATGCGGTGCTTAAATTCCACCGTTCTGTTGAAGTCTTTTCCAACTGTTTATTCCAGTAGACTTCACCGTGCGAATATCAACCTACCATTAGTTCAGTGGATCAAACTGAAGCTGAAACTATCCCTTGACATACGCACTGTAAGAAGCTTTTTCAGTTTCACAGCCATTACTGTACCCCAGTGGTAACGAAATAGTTTGTTTCTGACTAAAATCAGTCAACATATTGTAAAAGTGACTTGTCAATTGCAGATTGAAATGAAAATGAAGACATACCTATGAAAATTGCCTTTCGAAGTCCCACTGGAATTAAACTCGACACAGTCTCTAAGGTCTTATCGACGTTGATTAGCATGGATATCAATGAAACAGAGTGTGTGCCAAAAGGAGGACAGCTTACTCGATGCTGTTTGCTCATTTCTTTACCATATGATGTGCTCTGTTTATGGTGGACATGTTTGTATTTCTAAAGAACAGTTAACTCTGTCAAGGTCTGACTGGTTCCGTCGATCGGAGACTGGAATGAAACAGTCACGACCATACTAGGTGGAATATCATTGGAAAGTTTCGACAAATATTGTCAGGGTTCCAGTGATTTCAGCGTTCAACAAAATGTGAGGTTGAAGGAGATTTCTCGACGATCCCTGAATGTTTCTTGGGGTCAGTTACTCAATAATCATCATGAAAACTCTCACGTTGAAGTGATTGTTGTACAATGGGAATATACCTTGGAATGCTCTTCTGAAATCAATCGATGAATCACTCATCACATTGGAATGAAGGATTCAGGTGTTGTTGATGTATCTGCATCATAATCATCTACAATCTCACGGGGTACAGCCATGAAAACACTATTTTGCTAGTCCGCCATCCTCTTGTGGCACAGTGGTTAGGACTCTCGCCGACCATGCACAGGTCCGGGGTTCGATCCCCTGCCGGCGCACACCCGATATCTATGGTATGCCTGAATTTGGGCAACCGATATCCATGCTGAAATCCATACTTGTACTGAAAATACAGTGTGGAATCAAGCTGTAAATAAAAATAAAAATAAAAATGGAGTATATTATGATTGCATTAGCGTCCATATGTGACACTGTGAATATCATGATGTAATATAATATCGTGTCCATTGACTAATCTTTATATTGAGAATGTGTAAGCAATTCGCATATGACCGAATACAACTCATTACATTTATGTGTAAGCTGATTTTAACTTTCTGAGTTTCATCTTACCTTCACAGGTTCATATCATAATTGCCGTATCCATGAAGCTCGATGATAATAAAGTATGTACATCCCCTACCACAACAATAAACTCCGGTAGATTCAGTTAAGTGTATTTTATGTGTGTACTGGAGTGAATTGAACTGGTCACTTAAATGACAATCTGCTTGTTGACAAAATCACTTATTTTTAACATTGAATTTCACTACTAAAACCAACAAGTATTCTTCACAGAAGACACTGAAAGCTGATTCTTTCAAAATGTAAATTATTTGATACAGCTTTACAGCGTTGTTCAGTAACGACTTAGGAATCGACTTGTTACCAGGGAATAGTCTTATGGACTTAGAATATGCAGACGACATAGTCCTGTAAGGGGAGGATGCTGACAAAATGCAGAGTCTTCTGAACACCTTGAGCAGCAATCTTCGTATGTTTGGTATGCGATTCGCCCCTGTAAAATGTAAGATGCTGCTACAGGACTGGACTACGTCAACTCCTAGCTTCGTGATAGGGAGTGAAGTGATAGAACATGTTGACCACTTCACCTATTTGGGAAGTTGTATCAGCACCAACGGATTGATTGGTGACGAAATCACAGCACGGATCCAAAAAGCTCGGGCTGCTTTCGCTAACTTACACCGTCTCTGGCGTAGGCGTGACATCCGGCTATCAACCAAGGGACGTGTGTACTGCTCAGCAGTTCGCTCCGTCCTTCTCTATGGCTCTGAAACATGGCCAATACGAGTTGAAGACATGAAAAGGTTGACTGTTTTTGATCATAGATGTTTACGATCTCTTTATCGCGTTAGGTGGTATAATAAAGTAAGTAATGTTGACGTTAGACGTAGAGTGTTGGGCAAAGAGGGAAAATCAATCGAAGAGGCTATAAAGTTACATAGATTGAGATGGCTAGGTCACGTGCTGCGCATGCCTAACCATCGCCTCCCCCGACGGACGGGCATTACTAGCTGATATAGGTGCAGGTTGGTTGGAAAAGAGTAAGTGGTGGCCAAACAAAAACATGGCATCAATCCATGGAATACCTGACAGTTAAACTGAGTCAGGTAGGGAGATGCAGACTTCCGGGTTGGGGCCCTCGGGACTCTAAGAATCAATGGCTGGAGACAATAGGTGACATGGCTCAAAATCGCTGTCAGTGGCGCAGATGTATTCAGTCTCTGTAAACTTTCATATTCCTTTCTACCATTACTCATTCTGTTTCACTCTTATACTTGTCAAAACTCTATTGATTCTCTTCACTCATTTTCTTGACTACCTTTGTGTGCTATTTGGAACGTGGCAACTCGAACTGCTGCACTTCGGTGCCAAGTTGTATGTTGAATCCAGCCAGCCAGCCAGCGTTGTTCAGTGTTGTCTAATAATGAGGTTTACTGTGTGATGGAATTATACTCTTGCACAGCGTCTGCCTTCTAATCTCACACATAACACGGAGCTAACTTCAAAGAAAATGTTAGAAGAAATTAGTCCATTGGTTATTTTTTCTTATTTTAACTTTTGGAGAGTTGAAGTCAGAACTCACGAACTGAGCAACTAGTATCCCACTTACACACATCATTCATCCTTTCAATTTCTATCATCACTGACGGCTTTCAGTTTCAAACGATCACGTTGAATTAAAGAGTGCACCGAGTAGTGAGTGATGGAAAGCAACTAATTTGACAGTAGATGACGGTGCTGCTCCAGCGCACTGCGGAGAAAGTTGACATATCAATTCATTCCTCTTGGTATATGACAATCTCAAATGCACTTCACACCTATGATATATTTGATAGGGAGGAAGACTAGATTTTTAGTATAAAATGATATCATTCTATTTCACAGGTTCTCATCAGCTTCAAACTACCTGAACTTACAATGGTTGTAAACAATGATATTCCATTTGGTTTGGTATTCATAAATTTATGGCAGCTGTCGAGGACTAACGACCTGAACTGTTGCAGGTTTTCTTCGGAAGTTGGTGATAGATCATATGTTTGGTTTATCAAGTTTTCGAACTGAACTTGGGTTTGAAGTTTTTGGATTTTTGATGGTTTTGTGCAGAACTTTGGACCGAGGGACAGTGCTTCTAGTTGAAGTTCTGACAGCTCAATGTTTGGGAGGTTAAATACGTATTTTTCTGGATTGCTTGGGAATGGACTTTCAGGGTCGCTCGTCGGCTTCAGGCTTTTAATAAGGTTTGACTTGACATTCTCACATTGTTTCTGTGCAACTTCTTCGACATATTCTTCGAACAATTGGCAAAGAAGTTGCACAGAAACAATGTGAGAATGTCAAGTCAAACCTTATTAAAAGCCTGAAGCCGACGAGCGACCCTGAACGTCCATTCTCAAGCAATCCAGAAAAATACGTATTTAACCTCCCAAACATTGAGCTGTCAGAACTTCAACTAGAAGCACTGTCCCTCGGTCCAAAGTTCTGCACAAAACCATCAAAAATCCAAAAACTTCAAACCCAAGTTCAGTTCGAAAACTTGATAAACCAAACATATGATCTATCACCAACTTCCGAAGAAAACCTGCAACAGTTCAGGTCGTTAGTCCTCGACAGCTGCCATAAATTTATGAATACCAAACCAAATGGAAAGTCAATACTGACCAAAAAACACTATAAAGAGCTCAAGGAATTAATGATATTCCAATCGTCAATTTTTCTACGTTATTAGAGAAAAAATTATGAGATGAACGCATCCGTATATAATCATCACGAGTTTTAGTTTAAGTTTGCCTCAATTTGTATGCCTTCAAACTATAAAAAAGAAAGTGCAGAAGATGAGATAAGACAGAAAAATCTAATAAGCATTCAGAGGTTATACGTTCACACAGCAACACAAGAAGGATAAAGTTCATCAAATTGAAAACATGCTCATTGAGCTAAGCTCATCAATGTGTATGAATAGTATGTGTAATAAGTAAGATTAATACGGCTACAGAGGGAGTGAGATATAGAATATACTCTCTTCATGTGTGCGTGAAAGTGGTCTGAAACGCTTGATTGAAATTGATTCAACAAATCGAAGTAAGTTCACTGTCCTTCGTACATCTAATATCTTCAATGATCTGGAAGTCTCTACAAAATGATAAATGTTTTATAGTCAAACACACAGATAGTTCAGAAGCACGATCTAACACCATTTACTATGCTGTGGATACTGACAACGTGTTGTCAAATACTCTGTGGACATGGATGAGAGATCCCTGTTAACTGCAAAAATTTCAACCAGATCATTTAACTATAAAAAAACAAGCAGATGAGTAAGGTTGGAAGACTAAGCGTGAACACAGACGAGTGTACTTTGCTCCCACGAAAAATGTATCCATCAACACAGGGACTTCGAGTAAAACGAAGGATACCTGCACTGTATATATTTTTCGACACTTAACAAGAAGTGCAGAAAATCATCATTCTCGACTTTACAGCTGCAGTAAAGTGGTAGCTATTAAAATGCCTAAATAACAACCTTCCGAGAACTGTTCATATATATTTGGGTGTTTCAATTAATTTTTTCAATTATTATCTTTTTCCCATGACCCATGCATAATAACTCGAACATTTGTCTTCTCCGTTTGCACATGGTACTCGCCATTCAATATGTGCTTTTCATCAGTTTCCATTCTTAGAGATGGATTACTGACAATAACCTTCTATTCCACCATTAGAAATTTCCTTTGAGTGAATTCAAGATAGAGCCATCGACTGGTTACAGAGCACGAAAATTTTTCGTCGATTCAACTGACGTTGAGCCATTTAGCGATCAATGGTTAATTTTCCATCTGTGTCTACTGGATGATACTGCAGGTTATTGAGTTTTTCAAAATGAAAAGGGCAGCTGCTGCGTCTTGGTCCATTTCGGCTTCTCTGCATCTTCATTATACCATCGTTAATAAATGCAACGGCTGATGTTGTCATTACCCTGATAAAGTAAATGCTGCGAATTCTGAAAAAATGGATTCTCTGCTGTGAAATAATATACATCTCCTTTGTTTCCAGCACATTTTACTTATCTAAATACCATCAAATTCAGATATTAGCCGACTTCGTTCGATTATTCCGTGGATAAGTTAACTGGAGATTAGGAGGCCACTACAACAACAAGTCTGTTAAATTAATCATTGACTAGTTTTGGTGACCAATAATACTTCAGGATATCTGGACCAAAGCACTTCTGCTGCTTATGGAGTAGATATGATTCCCGTTCTCTCTCATCAGACAAATTTTGAGTGTCACTCAACGAAACATAGGTTAATATTACATTGCTATGCATGTCTGCGTAACATACATTGCCTTAGTCATTTGTGTAGATACGTGAGTTGGGGCATAGCACATGCTCCCTACCTAAAATGAGTGATTGATTTCCGTAACGAAGTGGGCCACAGCATGAAGTCTATTATTAGGCTCCTTCTCAAAGTGAACGCATGTAGAATGAACGGTAATTTCTTGTCAGTGAGATCCATTGTAAATAGGGTCTCGGAGTCCAATTAAATTGTATGGACTTCCAAATTCTCGTATAACCTTAGTATTACTGGTGGTTGTAAATGGAGATTCAGCCATCAGGCAGTCAGTCACAGCTCAAACCTGACACTTGAAATATTAAAATGTCTTAGATGAATGTGGAAACCAGTCTTTCAAACGTCATAAGAGTATGATTGACTGATAAACATTCGCACGAAGAGAATCTTATCTCCACTTAGACTGACCGCAGCAAAATAATAATTCAGATGTTCGGGGAAAAGATAACAAGCAGAGATAGGTGCCGTGAACGACACAAGAGTAACTGCGCTTGTTCAGTGTACCTGGAATCTCCATCAACCCTGCAGTGAAAGTGGAATTCTTTGAAAACTGTCGAGTACTAATCCTGTCAGACACAACATTTACTGGGGACGTTGTTTAGCTTTCAGCTGCAAGTGTGTCTTCTCTTCAGTATTTGAAGTACAACATGGTTAAAATGAAACCAAATATATCATTTCTTCATAGCGGATGCTTACTGTGACCTGAGAATGGTGCAACAGATTGAGAAAGGTTCCAGAGTTTATGCACGAATCAGTTTAAATCAATTGGCGCAATGCAAAATGAGAAGAAAATAAGAAGAATGGTAGAGTTGTTTCTGATTGAGAAATTACTAAGGAAGATTTTGAGGACTAGTGATCTGACTATTGTCGACAATTAAATATTAAAGCCTTACACAATGTATGATATGCTGCGAAGGAGATTTTCCTATCTCCGTGTAAAAAGATAGTTCCGACGAGATTGGTGCGAGGCGTGTCACTTGTTTCACGTAGTTGATAGTATCCAAATTGATTGAAGATACTTCGAAACGATTTCGTGCAATCTGTTCAAAGACACTGGCAACCGAGTTACCTGTCCCGTGTGTAGGTCTCGATTACAAGTGATGGTTTGACTTGATATCGCCGAGACACACTCCTTAGAGTGCCAATACGCTATTTTACTGGTTGTCAAGCAAGCATCACACAAGCTGGAAATTCGTTTTCTGGGTCGAAATTTTCACCATATAATCAGAAGGTAGTTTAGTTGACTAAATTAGCACAACTACACCCGATATCCTGTTTCGATGTAGAACCAACTCAGAGGGGTTGAAATATTCGATCTTCGAAAGGCTGACATTCATACCTGAAGTGATTATTTTAGGTCGGCCTAAATTAGAAATACAATATTGCAATATACCTGCAATCACAATTTCAGAAGATCAGTCAAATAACTGTACTGAAACGAAACCATGTCTTCGGTCGAATAATTTAGCTTGTGAAATATTTAAAGTCATCAGAAAGTCATTGTATTATACCCTGTAGATGTGCGGACATGCGACATATGGACCTGTCAAAGACACAGCTATCGTGGGGGGCATTCACAGCCTATATTCCAATAAATCCCATAATAACTGCACTAACTGTTCACAAGGAGAAATGAAACAGCTGTTATAGTTGATGAGGTGGGAAATCCTTGTAGGTCTTTGCGAGATTCTATTATTATTAATATTATTATTGTTCCCTTGGGTTCCTAGTGAAACATAGGGCTTCAACTGCACGTCTCCACTTGCTTCTGTCTTCTGCTGTACTTTTCACTTGCATCCATGTTAGTCCATACTGTTTCAACTCCTCTTCACACGATCTCCTCCATGTCACCCTTGGACGTCCCACTCGCCGCTTCCCTTTCGGGTTCCACTCGAGCACTGGCCTGACGCGCGATGTCACCCAGCGGCCTCCTCAGCGAGTGTCCAATCCATCTCCACTTTCTCCTGCATATTTGTTGGGCGATTGGTTCTTGTTTTGTTTGTTCCCATAGTTTCTTGTTGGTGATTCTTTCCGGCCATCTGATCTTCAGTACATAGCGAAGATAGTTGTTGATAAAGGTCTGCAACAGGCTGTTGGAAATATTCTTTGTGACCCGCCGCCAAGTTTCTGATCCGTATAGAAGAATGACTGACTTGACGTTTGTATTGAAAATCCGAATTTTGTTGTTGATGCTGAGTGAGTGACGAAGATTTCCAGATTGGTTTCAGGTTGATGAATGTGTTTCTCGCCTTCCCGATTCTCGATTTGACATCCTCGTCCGTTCCTCCTGTGGTTGAGACAATGCTCCCTAGATAAGTGAATGAAGTAACCTCTTTCAAATCCCTCCCGTTGATGGTGATTGGCGCTGGATGTTGCTGCTATTGTTGTTGGTTGGTTATTTTCATAACTTCCGTTTCATCTATGGTCACCTGGAGTCCTGTCTTCGCTGCCTGCCTCTTCGACCAGTTTGTCGGTTTTCGCTTGTAAGTCTTCGATTTTGTGTGACATCAAACATAAATCATCCACGCGCGAAATCCAGGTCTTCTAGGTTCTTCACGTCGGTCCAGGATATCCCTGTCTTCTCGTTTCCCACTGTCTGACACATAATCCAGTCCACCACAATTAGGAATATCATTGGTGATAATAAGCACCCTTGTCTGACTCCTGTGTTTACTCCAAACGCTTCGCTGAGTTTTCCGTTGTGGATCACTTGACATGTGCCGTTGTCGTACAGCTGTTGAATAAGGTTGATGAATATTTGGGGTACGCCGTAGTACTCGAGTAGTTTCCAAATTACTTCGCGGTCAACGCTGTCGAAGGCCTTCTCAAAGTCTATAAAGTTGAGGTGGAGGTTTGATTGCCATTCCATGCTTTGTTCGATGATGATGCGTAGAGTTGCAATTTGGTCAGAACATGATTTGCCTTTCCTGAATCTGGTCCAGCTGCTTTTCCAGCTTTCAGAAGCTTGATAGCATTCAAGACTTCAGCTCTCGTTGGAGGATTGGTGTCAACTTGCAGTTGTGTACGCGCTGTTGTTGGTATTTCTGGACGAGTTCCAGGTGGTGGTCGGTTCAAGAGTCCTTTGAAGTGATCCGCCCATTGTCTAATCTGTCTTTCTTCCTTGGTAATTGGGTTCCCTTGGCTGTCTTTTATAGGTTTCACTTGTGTTGATCTCTTCCCGGATAGAGACTTGGTTATCTGATATAGTGTCCTCAGGTCCCTTTTGCCTGCTGCCTTCTCAGCTTCAGTAGCCAGATTGTCGTTGAATTGTTTTTTGTCCTTCTTAGCACTCTTCTTCACTTCTTTGTCCAGTGCTGTGTAAGTTGAGCTCAGTGTCTCCTTCTCTTGTCCATCTTTGCATTGAATCATTTTCTCTTTCACCATTCTCCTCTCCTCTCTTCTATTAGCTTCCAAGTGTCCGTTGAGAACCATTCCTCATCTTGTTTCTTCTTTCTTCCTAAAACCGTTGAACACGTTTCGTTGAAAATCACCTTCAGGGAGTTAAAATGGTATTCCGTGCATGATTCTCCCGTGATGTCACGTAGTGTTTCCTGCTTTGCTCTGACAGTTGCAGTGAAAGTGTCCTTCGTGGTTGTGTCCTTCAGTTTTTGAGTGTTGAACTTGCATTGTGGCCTATCCCCAGCTATCCTCGAGGCTTTTAGCTTCACTTTGAAAGTCCCTTGTACTAGATAGTGGTCTGAACCCACATCTGCTCCTCTCCTCGATCTTGTGTCCAGTAGGCTCCGTCTCCACTTCCTTGAGATTGGAATGAAGTCTATCTGGTTTTTGGTGTGTCCATCTGGTGAAATCCATGTCGCCTTGTGTATATCCTTGTGTTTGAACACACTGCCACCAATCACCAAATCATTGAAGGCGCAGAAGTCTGAGAAGAGTTCACCATTGTCGTTCATTTCACCGAGGGCCTCCCGACCCATGGTGAGTTCTCTTCCTGTATTGTCTCCTCCCAGTTTCGCATTCATGTCACCCATCAGGATTTTGATATCGCCATTTGGGACGTTGTCCATTACTGTTTGTAGTTGTCTGTAGAAATCCTCCTTCTTCTCTTGTTCTGAGACGTTTGTAGACGCATAGCACTGAATGATTGTAACCTTCCTTCCTTTTGAGTTGAACCTAGCTGTCATTATCCTGGAGGAGATTGGTTCCCACTGCATGAGAGCTTTAGCCGCTGTTGGTGACATCATGATGGCTACTCCCTCGGTGTGCTCGTGATCGTCCTCTGGGTGACCGGAGGAGATTACTGTCTCCCCAGTTGACAGTTGGCACCTTCAACATCCGTTCCATCTGCTCTCGCAGATTTCCAGCACTTCTATTCCATACCTTCTCATTTCTGCGGCTACCTGGGCAGCCCTTCCAGCTTCGTACATTGTACGAACATTCCACGTCCCCATCCTTATTTTCGCTTTCATCGAAAGGAAGCACATCGGCTGACTGGCTTCCCGAAGGCTTTCACCAGCCTGCGTCATTTCACTTCCCCGATTCCAGCGAAAAATAAGGTTATTGTTTGTATTTTTAGTATTTTTAATATATTTATTCGTTGAAGTTTCTGCAGCAATTTGGATAAGTTTTGGGGGTGGAGTTGCTAGCACCACGCCCCAACCCTACCTCTTTATCCGGGCTTGGGACCGGCTAGAAAACTAGTGAGCTAGAAATCTAGGCGAGGTTTTCCGCGATTCTAGGATATGACAAAGTTCTTGTTTTTACTCCATTTGATACTAGCTAATTGTCATGTGCATTCACTAAATAACTTTCAAAATGAAATGACTCTTTATGGAATCCGCACTACGATGTTAAAAGTTGTAATACGTTGCTCGGTTGGACGATGGAACGCATTGCCCAAAGATAGATGAAGTCTATATCCAACATATGCCAACGCCATAGAAATGGAAGATATTACCACCAGACAAATCAGAGGATAATAAGTAATGTTCAAATGTATTCAATTCGATTAATAGCATTTCAGTTTGTTTATTAGATATATGTCAAGGAACTTAGCCCTAAGTTCCTATTGTAACGAAGACGCTTTGAACCGATAATGACTATGTATTTTCCGACTTTAACTGCAAAACACCAGTATTCTTTGAACGAATTTATACTGTTTGGCAATTAAAGCAAGATAAAATACAAAGTCTACAAACAAATGTTTAGTACAAATGAAGTTATAAAGTACTTTTATTCGTGTTCTTTCTTCCGTCTTCCAATTTGCACGCGATCGTACCATTCGTGCCTTCGAGTTGCCCACCAATGGCTGCCAGTTCCAGTAAACAAACGTTCAATGTTCACGTCCATTGACAATATATCACACAGTGAAAAAGTATTATTTCCTCAATGATGTTTCGAAAAACATGTAACCTTAATAATCATATCAACTAAAATCACATGACCTCAAAACCTGAGAACTAGTGACGAATAGAAAAGATCTACACTTCAATTGATTGCAGCTTCCTGAGATCACTTTTAGCAAGCGAGCAGCACTTTACCTGTCTATTTGAGTTAGTTTAGCAACAGACCTTCAGGTCTTTTCTAAAAGACATTTTCTAATAGAATCCGTTACAAAAGTGAATTCTATTATGTCTACCTCTATGTGAGATTGATTCTCCAATCTAATGTTTCTGATAAACTGAAATACTCGAATGGCGATATGATGTTCGATAGATCACCATTTCAAATAGCTCAGATTTCCCTCATCAATACACAAGAGTGTGTGACATAAGACAAAAGATGCAGTCATCGATGAGCAAATGAATTTTCTGCCTTATGGAATTCTACAGCTTCCTATCCGATCCTTAGAGAGTGAACAATTTGGATGAACTGGCGACTGCAGCACTGTCTTCATACACATGTTGTGATACTACACTGTGAGAGGACAATAAGAACACTGAGAATCTTTCAAGGAGTGGAGATTTCGTAAAATGCTTCACCAGTTCTGCAAGAGCAATGTTAGCTCCAGAAGATTTATGACATTATTCAAACAAATGGTAGGATTCTATTGGAAGGTACTGAGTGTAAATTTGAGAGAAGCAGTTGTGAAGAATATTCCCGATTTGATACACCAAATCAAGGAGAACATATGAGATCTCAACCCACCTCTTCGTTGATGTTCGAGAAACATTAGAGCGTTGCTAACTTTCGAGTCATTTCTGAACGAAATATTTGTGAATCATTGACTCCTTTCAAAATGAGAATCAAACATGAATAGGTTAGCTTGGCGTACCTGCACTTATTGTTTAACAAAACACAGAGAATGTTTCGACCAGATGCAACAAATGCAATCCCCTACTTATCCGTATCATTTCATGTTTCATTGAATCACTCTCCACTCTAGCTATGACCAATGATTTCCTCTCCGTTCGATAACTTCCACCCACATTATCTAGGTCACGTTACTGAATATTTATAGTTCAATTTATCAGCCATGCAAAAGAAGGGCTACATAACCAACGTACTGATGCATAGCTGTTCTGTATTCGGATATTAGTCCAGTGGGAGTTTGTATGAATGAGACGGTTCTCGTCATCACACATCAATCGGTTTTCATATCAATGAATGCGAACTGAGGGCACATCAGCACCTCCACAATTCTGTCTAATTACATCGACAAGATAACTTGTCACAGCAGCATCATCAGGGAAGTTCCGGTGCTACAAAAAGCTGATGAAGTTCACAATTCCTAGGTTTGGATATCACTCAAGTGTATATTTATAGGGATAAATGTTTGTTGTGGCTGTTTGAAATAAACATGGCCACATTCAACCCACTCACAGGAGGAAATCAAATAAGTTTGCCTGAAGTTAAGAAGGTGATATATTTTGAGAGTATCGAATCTAGCGTGTGTTCACTCATCTATTCAAGGAAAGAACAGTGAAATGGTTTAAAACAAGTTCATTTCAAATCTGGTTCATGTCAATCTTGCCAATGTATCAAATAACTTTTCAAACATAGAGAGAAACAGAGAGTATTACATTATGCCAATCAATGGCCTGTGGTTTTTAGATAGTCACTAGAATAATTGATAATGGAGTGAACTGAATACAGCTGACTGAGTGTCATCAATTAGTCAGTGTAGTTTGGAGGTCACTGATGCTCGAATGTCGTCATCGTCAGTAATCACATATTGAATCTCAGAAAATTGACAATTCTCATAATTCCTTCATGTGTTTCACTGATATTAATCACTACACTAAATAATGCATGTAAGAGGTTGTAAATTGGGGAAAGGAATCTGTATGCCGTATTTCTGCAGCTGAGACAGTTCATTCATCATGAGTGGTAGACGGGGTACTCTCATTCTGAATATGAAAGCTGATAGCAAAAATAATTTACTTACTTTACTTTACTGCGGCTATCTCCTACGGGAGGATGAGCAGGCTTCATGAACATCTCGAATCATCGCTGCCCAGGCGCGGCGATCTGATTTTGTAAGAGAGTTCATGAAGTTTCATGGGAATTTGGTACGAGTGATATCCCCAGAATGGCTAGGCCTTTTGTTTGAGAGTGCAGCTCTAGCCTTTACACAACCAAGTGTGACCTACAAGGCAGTAGGAGTGGAGTAGGGAGTCCACTATCCATTGGCAGCCGGTAACCGGAGTTCGGTTCATACGCCTGTTTGAATGGGGCCAGACATCCAGGACATCCAACATATTCGTCATACATCCATACGTCTGCCGGTGAGCTCCAGTGAGCTTCATACGCCAGTCGTTGGAGGTTTGGAATCAGGGTTTAGCCATCTCCCCTAGACTGTCATTCAACGGACAGTCAACCCGGTGAAGAGCGCCGGGCATCCGCTTTTGCCCTCTCACTTTGGTGAAAAAACACCTCCGCCACGTGAAGGCAGTGAGTAGGACTTCCTCAGGAGAGGCTATGTAAGACGCCCAGTCATATGGGAGTATTTCAAGAGGTGTGCGGAGGGATGGCCAACCCGCAGCGCAAGGCACCCACCCCCGACCATCCTGAGGCTTTGGAGGCGAATTCTCAAACTGTCAATGCTCAATCATAATCTATATTCCTTATAAACTAAATGAGATCACTATTGCTACCGATGGATGCTGTTTCCTCATATTTCACTCACCACTTGGTCGAAATATCTCTTCCTCTTAATAGTCCTCAGATATTGTCATACTCAACTGTGACGTTGACATTATCTCCAAATGATTCACAAATGATTCTTTCTCATCGAATACTGACATGGTGCAGAACATCGTGGTATAATTTCATCTGACTTGGACGTCTTATTGAAAATCGAACTGAGTAACTTTAATTAGCAGTGCTACGCGCCTACAAACGCCTCAGAACATGAGAAGAAGGAGGATTTCTACAGTCAACTACAAACAGTAGTGGACAACGTCCCAAAGAGCGATATCAAAATCCTAATGGGCGACATGAATGCGAAACTGGGAGGAGACAATACAGGAAGAGAACTCACCATGGGTCGGGAGGCCCTCGGTGAAATGAACGACAATGGTGAACTCTTCTCAGACTTCTGCGCCTTCAATGATTTGGTGATTGGTGGCAGTGTGTTCAAACACAAGGATATACACAAGGCGACATGGATTTCACCAGATGGACACACCAAAAACCAGATAGACTTCATTCCAATCTCAAGGAAGTGGAGATGGAGCCTACTGGACACAAGATCGAGGAGAGGAGCAGATGTGGGTTCAGACCACTATCTAGTACAAGGGACTTTCAAAGTGAAGCTAAAAGCCTCGAGGAGAGCTGTGGATAGGCCACTGTGCAAGTTCAACAGTCAAAAACTGAAGGACACAACCACGAAGGACACTTTCACTGCAACTGTCAGAGCAAAGCAGGAAACACTACGTGACATCACGGGAGAATCATGCACGGAATACCATTTTAACTCCCTGAAGGTGATTTTCAACGAAACGTGTTCAACGGTTTTAGGAAGAAAGAAGAAACGAGATGAGGAATGGTTCTCAACGGAAACTTGGAAGCTAATAGAAGAGAGGAGAGGAGAATGATGAAAGAGAAAATGATTCAATGCAAAGATGGACAAGAGAAGGAGACACTGAGCTCAACTTACACAGCACTGGACAAAGAAGTGAAGAGGAGTGCCAGGAAGGACAAAAGACAATTCTACGACAACCTGGCTACTGAAGCTGAGAAGGCAGCAGGCAAAAGGGACCTGAGGACACTATATCAGATAACCAAGTCTCTATCCGGGAAGAGATCAACACAAGTGAAACCTATAAAAGACAGCCAAGGGGACCCAATTACCAAAGAAGAAAGACAGATTAAACAATGGGCGGATCACCTCAAAGGACTCTTGAACCGACCACCACCTACAACCCGTCCAGTAATACCAACAACAGCACGTACACAACTGCAAGTTGACACCAATCCTCCAACGAGAGCTGAAGTCATGAATGCTATCAAGCTTCTGAAAGCTGGAAAAGCAGCTGGACCAGATGGAATACCCCCGGAAGCACTGAAAGCGGACCCAGAAACGACGGCAGATATGCTGACTCCATTATTGCAAAAGATCTGGAAAGAGGGAAAGGTGCCTACTGACTGGAGGAAAGGTTACCTGGTGAAACTACCAAAGAAGGGCGACCTGGGACTCTGCAAGAACTGGCGAGGAATCATGCTCCTGTCGACGCCAAGTAAAATCCTGAGTCGCATCATCCTGGAGAGAATAAAGGACGCGCTGGATACAGAACTCCGACCAGAACAAGCTGGATTCAGGAAATACAAATCATGTTCTGACCAAATTGCAACTCTACGCATCATCATCGAACAAAGCATGGAATGGCAATCAAACCTCCACCTCAACTTCATAGACTTTGAGAAGGCCTTCGAC
>OX235276.1:71391287-71410611 GCA_944472155.2 Trichobilharzia szidati | reverse complement strand
GAAACAAAGCAGCACATAACGGAAAGAAGAGAGAGAGAAAAGGAAAAGAAAGAAAATCTCGTATTATATCAGTTGGAAAGACGAGATCCAGTTGCACTACTGACTATTTAATGAAATGTAGGTGTCACGCCTGATGCTTTCTTTATCACACAGAACACGAGCTAAGTAGGGTATGGTTGAGTTTTTGTATTTGCTGGTGTGAGCATATAGTTTTCTATATTGGCTTCTGGTTTTACCTGATGAGATGCAAGAGGAGAGTTTAAAGTGAAGAGGGTGGTGTGAGTTAGATAAAATGGATTTGACCCATTTTTCACATGAGTCCATGTGCCTGTCAACCTCAATATTAACAAGCTGGTTAAGTGGCACGTTGCTTACCCTGCTGACAACCTTTTACATCCTGCGTAATATGTTATAGTCTTTCTTCAGTAGCCCGGAAAAATCAAGGGGGAACAATAGAGAATAATAGGCAGGATGCGAGAATTAACGAATTGTAGGAGTAAGGGTTGGGTAATACCAGAATGTTTTAACTTCTTAATGTAGAAGGTAAGACGGAATATTTTCTTAAAATCGCTAAGATATGAGACGATTAGGAGAGATCAGCAGATAGAATGACGCCTAGGTATTTAATTTCCGATTTAATTTCTATTTCAGTGCCGTCTGTGTTGCATACCTCGTGAGAACCAACCAGTTTGTTTAGGTCGGATTTATGCCTGAAGGTGAAATTGACTGTTTGGCATTCGGAGGGGTTTAGGGTATGACGGTTTTCCTTGGACCACTGGCGAATTTTTCGAATGGCGCTGAATGTCCTGAATGATTAAGATATTCTGTTACTGAACTATATACACTTTTTCATTCTCCTTTTACTAGCCAGGCTGCATAGAGTTCACGAGCGCGTTTTTTCAAGTCGGCGCATGGTACAGCCGATGAACTCAGCTCCGTAAGAGCAAGTAAACTGGTTTATGCATGGTTAATCGGCTCAATGCAACAGCTTGTATTTTGCGTTTTGGCTGAACACTTTCTTGCCGGAAAACGTTAGTCGAATGCTTGCGGAGAAGTTTGTCTTCCTCAGAATTTCTGCTTCACTGTCACATTTGAATTCTGGATGAAGGAGAATTGTCTTCTTCGAGATGAATTGAACTTGTTCGGAAGTCTAGGCGGAAAACCGTTTCTGTCAGGGTTCTTCGGAGATCACTATGTTCTTCAATAATTAGCTCCTCGCTGCATATCTTCCGAATCCTAGAGGAAAGAGCATATATCAGGTTCTTCTTTCTGCTTAAAGGCATGTAGCTTTGAAAGTTGATGAATTGTCCATTCCATGTAGGCTTTTTGTAAATGGACCTTTCAGAGAGTTGTCAGCGTTTCTTGTCAGATGGACGTGGAAGTGGAGCATTCTGCTGGATTCTGCTTCAAGAGTAAAGCCGGCGTTTTGGTGGGCATTGTTAGATGTTTGAATTAAGTTTCCAAGGTCCAGGTTCTCATCACAAATGATAAAAGTATCATCAATGTATTAATATATATGTAAAAATTGGGCAATGTGGTAGTAAATAATTCCATATTAGTTTGTTTATTAGATATATCACACAGTGAAACAGGATTATTTACTGGATGACGTTTCGAAAAAAATTTATTGTTCATAATCATATCAATTGTAATCACACGACTTCGAAACTTCAGTTTTATTGTTTCCTTTGCTCTCTCCTATTCGTCGTCGTTGGGGTAGTAGAATTTTCCAGATATCGAGGACAAGTGATGAATCATTCCTATTACATGTATTTGCAGTTGATCCGATAAACAAAGCTTCTGTTATCACTCTCTCCCTATACCCTGTGACATTAGATTTTAAAACTGTCATCCTATCCCATCCTATTGTGTGGTTGTGTGTGACTGCATGTAGTGCTATAGCTGAACTATTCTCTAGATTTCTTATCTTATTCGAGTCAACTAATCTAGATTTTGCTGCTAGGTTTTTATGCTCGGTTAGACTGACTGCCCCTACTCTACCAGTTTGACCAATGTATTTGACCTGACAATCATTCCAGCAGGGTATTATATAAACTAAATTGTTATGTCTAAGCGGCTCCACAGGATTGATCCTTTAACCGACAAAGCTTGTTTCTAATTGAGTTTGTGTGTTTGAATGCCATTTTTATTCCTGCCTTGTTAAGAATTCTGCGTAAGGCTTCCAAGGTTCTTTCCTTGTATGGAATTACTACTGATGATTTAGATTCCTTCTTATTGGTGTCGTCATTAATAGTATTATTACTATCACTTTCGCCACTATCATTATTTATTTTATTTTCACATCTCCTTACATATATCTCTTGTAGAGATGAATGTCATCGATAGTTGATGATAACGGGTTGTTTTCGAGGCTGACCATAAAACAGTCGGCTTGGAGGGGTCCGAGTGGAGAGCCCAATGCTACGCCATCTCTTTGCCTGTAGCTTTCATTGTTGAATCTGAAGCAGACGTTGAAAGTACAACGTGGTAACAGCTCCCTAAATTAATGGGTTGGTATGCCAACATCTGTGCTGTTTCATTGGATGAAGTCACACAGAAAACATATAGTTTCTGTCAGAGGAACATCGACGAAGAGAGAGACGATGTCTAGGGAGACGTCCTTTTTATGCAATTATGGTAGTCCATACATTCGTGGCGACGTAGAACCAGATGGGCGAATTTGTTCATATAGTTCTGTATTAATAATCGATTCATCTTTCATTTTTTCAATAAGTTGGTTAGCTGGAGCTCCATCTGTTCAGCTGGATCTTTTCGGATCGTCTGTTTTTGAAATTTGTTGTCATCAGATAGAATTAACAAGAGTTTCTTCACATAATCTGACTTTTTGAGCAGAAGAATTCTAGAACCTTTGTCTGGTCGAGTTATTATCAGGTTTTCATTTGATTTCAATTCTTTGAGTTGCTTCCGATGTTCTTTTGAGAGCATACTTCAAAGTGAAGTTTTTTGTTGGTTAAGTCGAGGCAGCCATTCAAATCAGTTAATATGAAGTGTTCTTCACTATCATATAAGATTAGGACCATATCATTCGTCTGACCAATCAAATTCCCGAATTGTACTTTCATGTTCAATTCTTTTACTTTTGATAATGCATCACAAAATTTTGGTCTGAGCAACAAGAGCTGCATTTGAATCGGTGAAAGTGGGACATCGGAAAAATTGAATACATATTTCTCGGGACAAGAAGGGAAAGCTCTTTCCTTGGTGATTGATTTAAGGCATTGGTTAAGTTTCATGATGATATTTTCCTTTCTCTTCTCTGAAACTGTATCGGCGTAGAGTTCGAATGACGCACCTTCATCAACAGTCAAATCGTACATAACGTGGGAGCCCATTGAGACGTTTTGTTCCAGTTCAGCTAATCTGAATCGAACAGCATCACTGTGATTCTGGGTGTGTCTTCTAAGCGTGCGTGAATTAGGAGACATATGGTTTCGTCTCAGATTTATCCAGAATGCTTTCGGGTATTCATGCTTATCCAGACAGCTTTTCCAGAAAGAAATCTTCGCATTCGCTTCGGCAGGCTTCACGGACAAACGCAGAAACTTGTTCAGTTCCTTTACCTACCGTCGAACAGTCCTTGCTGTTTTCGACAAAGCCACATACGGTCTTTTATCATTCCATTTATAAATAATAAGTCTACCCTAAACAACTATAATATGATTAAGCTTTAGTAGTCGGTATCTGACGCAGACTTGCAAAATATTCATCGCTTCACTAAATTAAAATGAGAATACAGAGTGGTTTATACTACTAGCCAGAAAATATAAGCAGTTGGATAACCCTAAACGAAAAAGAACTAAGTGATCTAATATGCAACGGAGAGCTGCTTATCTCATCTGAGGCCGACCTCATCAGCAGTCCTCCCCCCCCCCGATGTAAGTCACCTCCTTACGCTGAGTTTTCTCAAACTACCGCAAAATCTAATTAGCTACTTAACGGAACTGGTAGTACAAAGCATCATGTTGATAAATGCTTGATTTCTTGATTACTTTCAGATTGATATCAAGCCTATCATGTACTGTGATCATTCAAAAGCTTCAAATTTCTGTGGTGCAGTGTGTGTGTGCGCTTATAAAATCTAATAAAACGTATACATTGTTATTTCAACATCTGTATTAGCATCATTTTAAAAGTCTTAGTGACAATCATTCCTTGACTAATTCATCTTAATAGACTCGTTTAGCATGTTTGTTCACCTGATGTGCATCTTCTGCATTCTATAGGATGAATTTGTTGTGTTAATATACCTAATCTTATCTTTTGTTTTCTTCTAAACTGATTGACAGCTCAAATGAATAATATCAAAATAGATATTTATGTATGAAGAATGATTTGCGAGACATAAGCTTAAATGAGGAAAACAATCTCTGAGATAAGATAGATAAATAATTTTTATTTTATAAATATTATTGACATTATTGGTAAAGATATTATTAATTAAATTAAATTAAAAAATACGCCAAAATTTTCTGTCAATTAAAACAAAAGAAAGGAAAATGCTTAATCATCTATTGAATATTTAACATATTGTTGGTTTAATTAAATTCCATTTAACTTTGACTGTTATCAGAATTGTTTGGTATCTTATGAACATTGAGGAACTGAGGATTTCATTTAAAAAATTACATCGTGTAACTACTCGAAATTAAATTAAACTTAACAGTCATCACAGGGAATGTGACAAATCGAACACTCTCCAAAACTAGGGGTTACAAATTTGTTGTCATCAAAATAATGTCTATTGGTGAATCGAGGTCATCAACACTATAATTTAGGGATGAACCTCAGCGATGCAGGAAGAAGGATGCCAAATGATATTGTTGAGGAATGGCAGTTGAAAAGAAGACTGCACACACGTCAACATGATGAAGGAGATTTGTAGCTCAGGTGGATGATTTTGATGTGGTTGTGTTCTCTGAGCTGGATAGTTAATTTGCGAAGCTTTCATCATCCTACTAGGTGACATCTTCAGCGCATACTTCAATTTGAAGTGAGCTTTTAGATTTCTCCACGAGTTTATTAATCATCTCTCCTGGTGACCTTGGACGTGATTGGTTGTTTTTGTGCATTTTTACATCTACAAGATAAATTGTAACAACTGTGAAAACACTACATTGGTCAGAAAGGCCGTCCATTTCGTCTTCGTATCCATGATCACAAGCTAGCCGTCAAAAGACATGACGTCCACTCCCTCATATTGCCACACTACATTCAGACAACCAAGGACATCAATTCGAATGGGACAGCCAACGTTAAAATATAAGACAGAGGAAACAACAAGAATGCTAGAGAATTTTTAGAAGCCAGTCTGGCGTTCCAGTGAATCATCAATCAATAGACACATCGAGATAGACGAAATTTATCAACCGATAAGAAAGAATAGTCACACACAAAGGGTCAAAGTTCAAGTCAAAGAAACAATGAGTTACAATACAAGTTACTTAGAAGGTGTGAAAACATACAAAAACAACCAATCACGTCCAAGGTCACCAGGAGAGATGATTAATAAACTCGTGGAGAAATCTAAAAGCTCACTTCAAATTGAAGTATGCGCTGAAGATGTCACCTAGTAGGATGATGAAAGCTTCGCAAATTAACTATCCAGCTCAGAGAACACAACCACATCTATTAAATCTCTACCCTCATGAAAACTGTTACGAACTCCATTTTCGTTTATTTTTAAGTGATTTCTACTCAGCTTATTAGCTTAACTCTCATTCATTTTCAAGTGAATTCTACTCAGATTATTAACTTGACTCTCATTCATTTTTCATTGAACCCTATCAATTAGATTACGTCATCCAACCTACTTTTGTAACTTTATTTTAGTTTCTAACCGATTAACGCCTTCTAAATTACTTATTTTGTTGTCAAAAATTAACAATTGCATTAACACATCTTTGGAAATATTCCTTTTGTTGCCTAGAAAAACTACTATAAATTTGCGGTTTGTGCAGCTTGAGAATGATATCGCCGAAGAGAGTAACTCTTTGCTAAACGCCTCTTCTTTTCTATGACTGAATGGGAATTTTCAAATTGCTGAAACGTTGCAAGGACCCAGTGACGGTGAAGGAGCTGTACCGTTTCCTGCGTTACTCCGTCAAGCTTGCAGTAGCGAAGACACACATTCAGTTCTTGAGAGAATGTTTAGATCGGTAAGAATATCCGAAGATGTACTGGAAGTCCCTCAGACGAAACCACATCCATCCGAATACCAGAACGGTCAGGCGACACACACTAAACAACATTGACTCCATCCAATCACGTGTCCCTGAACTAGAGCGAAATGTTGACTTAGGAGCTCACGCAGTTCACGATTTAGACAAAGAACTACGCCAATCGTTCGAAGAATATGTCGAAGAAGTTGCACAGAAACAATGTGAGAATGTCAAGTCAAACCTTATTAAAAGCCTGAAGCCGACGAGCGACCCTGAACGTCCATTCCCAAGCAATCCAGGAAAATACGTATTTAACCTCTTAAACATTGAGCTGTCAGAACTTCAACTAGAAGCACTGTCCCTCGGTCCAAAGTTCTGCACAAAACCATCAAAAATCCAAAAACTTCAAACCCAAGTTCAGTTCGAAAACTTGATAAACCAAACATATGATCTATCACCAACTTCCGAAGAAAACCTGCAACAGTTCAGGTCGTTAGTCCTCGACAGCTGTCATAAATTTATGAATACCAAACCAAATGGAAAGTCAATACTGACCAAAAAACACTATAAAGAGCTCAAGGAATTAATAATCAACAAAGAGATTATTCTGTTACGCCCGGATAAAGGTGGGGGAATCGTAGTCATGAATCGTGAAGACTACGTAAGTAAAATGCTGACCATCCTATCCGACGAATCTAAATTCATAAAACCAGCAAACGAAAAGAACATGACGGAACATGACGGCGTTTCTAATCAAACCATGTTCTCACTAGATGTGGTATCACTGTTTACAAACGTCCCACTAACCGAAACAATGTGCTATATATGTGAATATATTGATTCAAAGGCGATGAACATTGGTGTACCCACTGACTATTTGAAGGAACTCCTATTAAGATGTATTCTAAACGTCCAATTCACTTTCAATAATGAAATATATAGACAAAAAGACGGTATAGCTATGGGCTCACCACTCGGCCCACTGCTTGCAGATATTTTTATGTCAAAACTAGAAAATACACACCTAAAGAAGATAACAGATAACTTCGGGTTCTACAAGAGATACGTGGACGATACTTTTATTATCGCCAATAGTGAGGAAAATTTGGAGAACATATTGGACTTCTTCAACAGTTGCCATCCAGCAATCCAGTTCACACTAGAGAAGGAGTCCAACGCAACAATACTTTTTCTGGACGTGCAAGTAGCAAGACGCGAACAAGAGAATGATATCGCCGAAAAGAGTAACTCTTTGCTGAACGCCTCTTCTTTTCTATGACTGAATGGGAATTTTCAAATTGACATCAAAAACACACGTCAATAATTCATCACTTAGCCTTATTTGTCTCTTATGCTAATGTTCACGTTTATTAATTTGATATACTAGATGTAAAAGTACTTTTATCACTACATTATTCCAACTGCTAGACGTTTCTACAGAAAATTGCATTGCACAACAAACAGAACGTTCACTTATTCACTTAGTTTATTGATATTGTTAAAAATGGCCCACAGTAACGTTTTAGTTTTCCTTTAGCTGTACATCAGTGGTTCACTTGTAGAACACTCGTCAACCACATCCATAGTTAAAGCCTGACCACCTCACTCCTGACACTTGCCTTCTTTACTAGATGATAACATGTTAATCCTAAGACTAGGAAACCAATAATGCCGCCATTAATTCTTCAAAAGGTCACACCTAACGCTCAACGCTTCATTCAGAAAGCAAAAAATAAAAATAACAAAGGACATAAATGCTATTAAAAGAGATTAACAGTGGTAAACCGCTTCCAGTTTAATATTGATATCTTGAGATCTTTGCTAGTTGAAAAGTCATAATGAGTACATCTGTACAGTATTGGTATCTGCACAATAAAAAACACACTCGAATCATTTGCCAGTGAAGTCGACAAAAACTAATGTTTGATTGTGTAAAAGCTAAACTAAAGCGTATTTCAAGCTTCGTTTCCATTTACGCTAGGGGTTTCGCAAGGATTTTCACCTCTGCAGCAGCAGACGCCGTCACCAAAACACCATCTGTGAATACAGCACTGAATGTAGTGTGTGTGAATCCGCCCGGGTATGTAAATTGCTTTAAGGTTTCTTATACGCGATTTTGACAAGTGTCAGCAAACATGAGACCCAGGTGCACCACTATTTCCGACCATCCAACATTAATCACAAATTTAACTGTGAGCTCAACTCACACGAAAAGGAAACACGAAATGCAAAGCATTTCGAAATAAACCAAATGACAACAGATCTCAAGGTAATGAGCTTCTAATATTGAAAAGGTTGTGCTCTCTGAATTGGTTGATTTAATTGCGAAGCTTCCGTCGTCCTTCTAGATAACATCCGCAGTACTGTTTTTAGTATAAAGTGAACTCATTTAAATTCTCCATGAATTATGTAATTGTGTCTTCTGGTGACCACTGTTGTGACTGCTTGTTAATTTACTTCTCTATTGATCATTTTTACATTATGGATAAAATTTTGATAAAGTAACACACTGTTATGAAGTAATGTTTAATGATGACGTTTTGAGCACATTTAATTGCTCAGAATCAAGTTATGTAATTACCGTGATGTGATTATGAGCAGTGAAGTGCGTTCGAAACGTCATCAGTAAATAATACTGCATAACACTATGTGACTTCATCATGATAAAATTTTGTCCAAAATGGAATTATACGCTACCACAAGATTTCTACATCAGGTGATATCAGTTAGAGGAAAGTCCTGACAAGTTGCATACAGCAGGTCGAGTGTGACGACGATTAATTGTCAAAGACATTGGCTAGTAGTCGCGGTTTATCATGAAATTCATAGACCACTGGATCAGGTCTCACTGGCTAAATGGAGTACGAGCTCGCTGGCCTTGTGTCCAGAAGGTCTTCGGTTCGAACCACGGTGCCTGCGCACTGCTGAAGAGTACCAAACTAAGATAAAACGGCTTTCGAGTACTCCAGTGGATGTCAGCTCATGATGAATCCCCGTATCATTATCATCACCTGTAACATCAATTGCACAGAGGAATTGTTCCCACTTTGAAAATCATTTTATCTTTAACTATGAAAATGTGGACGCTTCATTGCTGTATTAGGCTTTCTAATGATTGACCATTTGATTCCTCAATACGCTTTTAGACTGAAATAAATATATAATAATTCAAACTTATTGCAAATTTCTTCCTTATATATTTAAATGGTGTGAATATGTACAGAGTTCAGTTTTATCTGTTATAAGTGTCTCATCTTCAAAGTGTTCACGTATGATTATACTTTCATCGAAGCGTCTCCTAAGTTTGAGCATTCGACGGCATATCATACATTTCAAGCAAGTACATCGAGAAAGAGTCACCTGGTTCTGGTGGCCAAATAGTTAACTTGACTGGTAGAATTCAGTTTACATCAAGGCCAAGGACCAAGCAGATGGTTCGAGATTGACCCCCAAATGATACACTCACTAACCTCTTCTATTTTACAAGTTTATAGACAACCAGCAAAACAAGAACATGTGAGTACGAGGTTAGCAGCCTCAAACTGTAAAAGCAGCATAACCGTTGCTGAAATTTTAAAGCTAATGACTTGAAAGCCAACATTCTACTCTACGAAGTAACTCAATCAAAAGACTTCCTCGAAATGAATAAATAATTAAGACAACTGAACTTTTGCCTTTGCTCATCTTCATCAAATGGAAAAGGTGAGGATTTGCAGTATATTATGTACTCAGTTTATCATGAGGTTTGATTTTGGCTTCATTAAGCCCAAATTATATGTTCGCTTAATGTAATAAGAATGTACACTTTTCATTCTATTGAGTAAGATCTATATATTTTGGTCTTAGTTGGTTGCTATTTCTTCTATTCTGTTGGAAAATAAAGAGAAGCATAGAAATAAAGTTTGGATATTTTTTCTTTGAAATCTTCTTCATGCATTAACAAAGCTGATGAAAAACAATCTTGAGAAAACATAGAATATTTATTGGTCAAAGAATTTCATCAAGAACTGATACAGTCTAGAGAATCATTAGAAAGCCTAAGAGTATTCGACAGCTGTTTCCTCCTAGTATGGAGCTCTTCATCAGTATGCACCCACCGACACAGTTAGAACTCAGGATTTCTAATTGCAATGCCAGCAAGCTCGTAAAACATTAGGCCACTGAGCGCGGATCCATGAATTCTAACTTCTGCCAGTTCATGACATAGCGTCACCACTTCTTAATGTCTTCTTCGATGAGTTACTGCCTCACTTTTAACCTGCTGTACCCTACTGGTCATGTCTACTCACTAGAATCCAAGGTCAATGCCTGAATAGGGCCAGTCGCTAGTGAGCGTCAGAATAATTTTCAAGACAGTGTGAAGTAGTTGAGCTACGTCATGAATTCGCTAGCAAAAGTTAGAATCCATGGGCTAATCATTGGATTGGGTCCCAGTGGCTTAACGGTTTACGAGCTCACTTGTAACCAGCAGGTCCTCGGTTCAAACCTTGGCGGTGGGTGCGTACTGATGAAGAGTCCCAAACTAGACTGACGAAACAGCTGGCCATCCATTGCTAATGGGATTTCTAATGATTTTCTAACTGATGTCAGCTCATAATGAAATCCTCCAACCAATAAAACAGAATTTCCTACAAAACGAATGTGTGAAAAACTTCATTATTTAATGATCGGATGGGTAATTGTGACTTATTTCTGGCCTTTGAGGTGGACAGTTCAGTTGCGATGTTTTCATTCTATCCTTCTAGACAGCAACTTTACTACCGACTTCAAGATGAAGATATCATACTAACGGAACACAAATTTACTGTAATCAACGATAAAATAGCGCCAGTAGTTCCCTTACGAGAACGCCCATGAACCACAGAGGGTCTCGATTCAACTTAGACCAATGCATTCCTATGCATTGTCTACTATCCTGGATGAAATGATAAGGTCAGAAAAGAGAGCAAAAAGCAGAAAATATTCACTGAAACGACTTACTGAAGTCAATGAACTATTTAGATTGCTCAACTCACATTTTTTCTTGTCATTAGACAGATTTCCCATGAAAAACCTTGTTTCAAGACACTGTCAGTTTTTAAACAAATAAAAATAGCAGTATTATGCATTCCCATTTCAGACTTCTTTGAAGGATTTACTGTTTTAAAAATTTACCACAACATTCTATGCTTCTCTGCCTTGATTGTCATTTTTATGGAATAATTGTTGATTTAAAATAAGTCTTTACGTCGATATATATGTAAGTGTAGGATGTTATAAAGACGACTGAGAATCAGCAGCCTATAATCTGTCCATCATGCATGATAAACGCTTGAGAATACTAAGAGGTGATGATGATAATGATAATGATAAGGAATGCATAACACAATCTTCTACAAATTCAATATTATTTATATTTTATATGCATAATATGTCACTCTCTTTTTTTCTATAACATTTTTTTCGCCCTTCTTTCTTAGAAAATGTTACACTCTAAGGAGAGATAAGGCTAAAGAAAAATATTGTCTCGATTTACTAACTCAATGTTTAAAAGGAAAGGATTAGTTGTTATATGTTGATCAGGGGTAGCGATAAATCACGCACGAGTTGACAAAATAAGGAATTCACGGGTAGTTGAATTCCAACCCAAGTGATTGAATGGTGAATGAGTTTAGCCGTGCAACCTGAATGTCCGGGATTCAATACCTTGTGGAATTGTCAGTGTACACTGCTGAATTCGTCCGAAGAAGTAGGACGCAACATCTGTCCAATTCTCCCCCCTGGTTTCCAGTGATCACTGTTGCTGAGGTTAGTTTATGATGAAATCTGATAAATTTTCAAGTATTGGTTTTCGAGAGATCTTGTTTGATTGGATGAAGGAGTTCATCATGAGCTGACATCAGTTAGAGAATCACTGGAAAACTAGCTGGGAGTACTGGAGAGATGTTTAGTCCAAGTTTTGGACTCTCCAGCAAAAGGTCCTGGGTTCGAACCCCTGGTGGTTGGTGCGTACTCATAGGTTTTCCAGTGGTTCTATAATTGATGCGAGCTCAAGTAAACATGGAGAAAACGAAGGAGATAAAGATAGCCAACCAACTACAGCATGTACTAAACCGGAGAAATCCGAAAGCATTCACTTCCTTCACTTATCTAGGCAGCGTTGGTGGCACAGTGGTTAGGACTCTCACTGACCATGCATATGGTCGGGGATTTGATACCCCGTCTACATACACCTGATATCACTGGTCTGTCTGCTAAATTTGGGCTACCGATATCACATGCTATAATCAAAATATGATTTAATAAAATAAATAAGCATCGTTAAGCTGGAGGCAATCTCCACATATTCAGATGTATAAGCTAGTCAGGATCGGAAAGGCAAGGCATGAATTAAAAGTCACTGTGAAAATCTGCTGAACTCAGAAAAAAGAGTAAACTTAAGATTTTTGACAGTATTCTTAAGTTAGTCAGTGCTTCCTTATATGTGGGTCAGAAACTCATTGTCAACGTCATAAAGTGCATTTCAAACAGGCAAAAAGAAACTGTGGAAATAAAACAAAACCAAGAACTCACAGCCCAACAAACCTCTTTAAAAAATAGGGATGGGTCAGACACACACTGAGAAGATCGCTGATTGTCTTCGCATGCCTTGCCACCACTTGGGTGTGGCCTAAATGGAAGCCTACACATGTGACATGAAGGGGATCGCGTGAGGAGGAGATCAGAGACCATGGATAGTTGTGGCGCCTGCTAAATAGGACCTCAGTAAGTATGGAGGCCCCATGTTCCACTTGAATCCCAACGGAACAATAATAGTATGATGATAATAATAGCCCCAACAGGCATTGCTTTTTTGAGGCTTTTATAAATCTAATAATCTTGGTAAAAACCCAACTAAATATATCAAATCTGACTGTCTACCTCTCCAAATGTAAAAATAACGAAAGAAAAATCATCTTAGACGATCAGGTGAATGCTTTTTCTATAAGGATAATAATAGAATCAGATAAGCATGGTTGATAGACCATAAATCGATCAAATACAACTTTCTACATAAACGATACTTTATTATCAGAAAATAAATCGTCTATAAAAAGGAATATTCCATTTATATTAAGCAACAGGTTTTCACTCTTATAATACTCATATTCATGATTTACGAGAAAAGGTTTGCTCATAATAACTAAATAGAATGCTGTTAATTGAAGATGACTGCATCTCACATTTCTCTCAAAGTTTCCATAAGTGAATTTATAATATTCAAGTATTGATTTGTAGGGATTTGATTGACTGGCTACACGACTTCATCGTGAGCTGACATTGTTTACAGTTTACAATTTATTTAGGATAGTAGGCTATATGCCTGTGTTAATCCTTTCGATTTGTTACACACAGGAGGTCCAATCTCGCCTTGAATGAATCAATGGATGGCGCTGATACAACGTGTTCCGGTAGGGAGTTCCAATGGTTCACAATCCGATGGGAAAAACGGATCTCCAAACGCACACGATTCGACCGTGGTTTTTGAACCTTGAGGTGATGTCCTCGCAATTGGTTGTTGCTAGAAGGAAGAAATAAATTAGATAAATTTGCTCCAAAATCATTTCTTAGGATACGGTATGCTAGTATTAGGTCACCCCTAAGTCGTCTGTATGACAGTGGAAATAAACCCAGTCGACTTAACCTCTCTTCATATGAGAGGGTTGAGAAACCTTTTATTAGCTTAGTTCCTACTCTTTGCACCCTTTCTAATAAGTCTATTTCGTATTTGAAACACGGGCTCGCTGCCTGGATCCCATATTCCAAATGAGGTCTGATATAAGTCGGATATAATATACGAAATATTTCAGCGTCAAAATTCGCAAAAGCTTTGCGTATGGCCCATAATATTCGAAAACCCTTAGTGGCTGCAGCTCTACAGTTTGTTGCTGTTTTCAAGTCATGCTGCACAACCACTCCCAAGTCCTTGTACTCAGTGACCACAGGAAGAGTAATGCCATTCATTGAGTAATTGTGCACGTGACTATGAGATACATGCATAAGTACACTCTTGCTTAAGTTAATCTCCAAGGCCCAGTGCTTACACCAATCACTTAACAAGTTTAAATCTTCCTGCAAAGCAAGTTGATCACTGTCATCGTATAAAGCCCTCCATATCTTGATGTCGTCAGCAAACAGTAAGCAGGATGACCTAACTACCGATGGAATCTCATTAACATAAATCAGGAAAAGAAGTGGGCCTAGAATTGTACCCTGAGGAACGCCATTCTTAACCGATTCCCATGTTGATAAAACCCCGTTAACTCGTACTCTTTGTCTTCTGTCCTTTAGAAAGTCTTGAATCCAGTCGGCAACCACTTTGTTGATTCCCACACTACCTAACTTTACTAGAAGACCTGAATGAGAAACCCTGTCAAACGCCTTGCTAAGGTCGATGAATATGGCATCCACCGGTATATTAGCATCAGCTGAGCTTGCCCAACTTTCTCTGGCCAAAAGAAGGTTGGTCAAGCAAGAATGACCTGCTCTAAAACCATGCTGTTCCACAGCGAAAAGTTTGTTCCCTTCAATGAACTGAATGATAGCATCACGAATTATTCTTTCTAGTAGTTTAACAACAATACTGGTCAAACTAACAGGACGATAGTTCTGAACTAAGTTTCTAGATCCGGTTTTGAAGACCGGACTAATGATGGCATCTTTCCAGTCTCTTGGACATTTAGACTGGTCCAGAGACATATTGAAGATTACCGACAAAGGCTCGGCTATGTTTTCAGCCAATGCTGTTAAAATACGTGGGTGGAGTTCATCAGGGCCACTGGACTTACCAGGATTGAGCCTTAGAAGGTACTTTAGGACAGTATCCTTTCCAATGTATAAGGGTGCCATTTTCAAGTTACCTTCTGGAAAAGTTACAAAGCTGGTATCAATATTATCAGAGAATACTTGACTAAAGTGCTTGGACAAAGCCTCAGCCTTAGTCAAGTTATCCTCAGCCATGTTTGTCTGGTCATCTTCAAGCATAAGAGGTGGGATAGCATCACTCTTACGTGTTCTTCTCTTGATATATGAGAAGAGTCTTTTTGGGCAGCCTGGTGAACTTTTAACTAACTGGGTTTCGTAAGCTATCCTTGACTGGTGAATCAAAGTTTTACACTGGTTTCTGGTTTCACAGTATTTCAGCCGGAACTGCTGTAGCCCAGTAGAAACAAAGAGATTCCAGAACCTTTTTCTCCGTCTTAGGAGTGTTATAGCTTGTCTATTTATCCATGGTGGCCGGTTTGTTGGTCTTTTAGGAACCCTCCAGGGAATGAAATCAGTGGTAACCCTCTCAAGTGTATTCTTAAATCTATCCCATTCATCTTCAATGGATGAGACAATATTGACTGACCAGTCGGTAGTTGAAGCACGCTCCTTTATAGAGACTATGTCAGCATGCCAAACACTAGGTCGGGATTTGGGTTGAAAACTGACTAAATTGCCAACCCTTAAGTTAAAATCTAACACCCCATGATCACTGTTTGCTAGAGGTGGATGAATAACTAGACCATCCACGTCGTCGTTGTCATGAGTAAGCACTAAGTCCAGCAAGGAAGATCCTTGGGTAGAACCGAATCTTGTACTACCTAAGACATGTTGTGTCAGGGCATTTTCCATGGTAGTCAAGAGTAACCGGCTGTCAAACTTATTAGTGGATCCTGGAGATGTGCCAGCTATCCAGTCTATATGAGGTGCATTAAAGTCACCTAGAATAAGACAGCTACTGTGTTTACTCCATTGTTTGAGGTGATCTAAAATAAAGTCATCACACTGACAAAAGGGACTTCTATACAGAACACCAATGAGTAAAGTGCCAGTTGCAAAGCTTACTTCACAGCTAATTACCTCACTTGTCCCACTGTCATGCGCTTCAGATTTCACGGAACGAACATGTAGGGAGTTGTTGATGTACAGAGCAGCCCCGCCACCTCTACGACCCTTGGTTACAGAACCATTGGAAAACCTACAAACCAATACTTGAATATCAGTGAGATGCCAAATAGCGAATACCCTGATCCAAATAGGTGGTTACTTAGGGTTCTAGTGGGAAGTTATGATCAGTAGGGTACAGCAGGTCGTGCGCGAGGACAAATACTCGCCGACGATATTGCCTAGTTGTCACACTATGCTGTGAGTCGCCAGAAGTTGGAATTCCTGGTCCGTTAGATCGGGTTCTAGTGACTTACTGGTTTATGAGCTCGCCTGGTAACCAGAAGGTCGTAGGTCTGCACCCTGATTTTAGTTGCAAAATGCTGAAGATTCTGAAAACTAAGAGGAAATAGCTGTTCAGTACTCCAAGCTAGTTTTCTAATGGTTCTCTAGCCGATGTGTGCTCATGATGAAATCCTGTAACCAATTATACAAAACTTCTTTTAGTAGCAGACAATCTCTTGGTTGAAAATTTCAGAGAAATACAAAATCCGTGCGATGCTTCAAATCACCAGTGAGAAATTATTTATTGTTATGATGACTTTCTGTTGACTGAGTGTAAGGATGACATGCAATCACTTATCACTAGCAAACCTTATAAAATCACTGAGCCCACAACAAAACACGTACAGCACTAATAATGCGATCAATTAATTCATAAAAATAATAGCTACATACCTGTTTTATTATTCATCCCAGGAGTTCTGCTGGCGTAATAATGAAGTGTACCTATTAGGTCTTAGATTAGACGAATTAAAAATCCAGATTTGAGAGTATCAACGCTTCATATAATTCTGATATCAATAATAAGTGATTCTTCATTGGTTATAAAGCTCATTTCATCATCTCCTCTATCAATTCTGTATAATTCTTCTTGTGTTCAGTGTGTCTGAAATTTAGACTCATCTGAGAGGATGCTGAGCTTTTTCTCAGTCTGATCCTGACAACTCGTGACTACGACGCCCACATCCTTATCTACCCGTGTCATTGAGATATTCTCACCTATCCTCAGTTCACTTAGTCATGTGAAATGTTTCATAGTCAAGTGTTGAATTAAGCTTTGTTGAGGCTAGTAGTAGAACATAAGAAGGAAATAAGGAATGAAATAAGGTATCTTAGAACATGTCGCGTCTATATTTGGAACCTGAAGGTAACAGCACTAGTGAATTCCTTAAAAACAGGTTGATTAAATAAAATATGAAAACATTTTTTGCTGCCTTTCTGCGAATTACTTCCTCTAGTTGTGTACTGGTGCCTTTTAATGTTAAGGAAATGTTACAAGGATAGTGTTATTCCATGTGTAATTATATGTTCAAATTCTCTTCTGAAGTTAGGTACATAGGAAGTTCGTCAGGAGTCATATACAGTCACATTTCAGAGCACCACACAAGTTGGCTGAACAAAACAGAGAATGAAGTCATTAATTTACCTATGTTGAAACAAATATTAGATAAATAGTTAGTTGAGGGTGACTAGCAATGGAATTCAGGATGCGCATTTCGTTCTATTTGGGACTCGTCATCTGAATGTACCTGCATTCCACAGTGAGTGATGATATTCCCACCCACAGTTTCAAACACCAAGGCTTTATCCACTAGACCACTTGGGCTACGAGAGCCACTTCTTGTGCAATGGGTCATATTAATTATATTATTGAATTTTTCAGATTTTCCCGTTGACTGATTGGACCTTATTACACTGCTAGTCACCATCCACCAATCAACTTCTGGTTTTTTGCCCAAACATCGCCGAAGCATCTGCACAAGAAGCTGACATGTCAATCTGAGAACGAGCACTTCGGTCTAATCAATAGATTGGAAAATCTAAAATTGAATTAAATAGTAGATAACGACCACAGAGCTTCTGACGCTCCCTTAAAAAACAGTCTGTGAAGTAAGACAAAATTTGCCTAAAAGAGTACAAGGTTGTTTACTTTGTAGGGTGAAAGCTTTGGCGATTCATGACATATGGCTAGAGGTTTGTGTACGGAAATAATTTGTATGATCTCTCTCCTTATCTTGGACTTTATTTTCTCAACTGTTATCACATCTGGAAAATCAAAACAAATGATTCAGCGAAGAGACTTTTTTCAACGAATTTATCATCAAGCTGTAAAATTGTATATATATGGTTTTTAAGAAGTTATATCCGGTGAGGGAATTGAAGCATATGTGTGAATGCATAAAATAATAATATGAAATGCAATGTTATCACATCACCACATTCTAACATTTTATAAATCTAATTGTATTGACGACACTTCACGCATTATATTTTCCGATCTAACTACATTTGAAGGTACAAAATTCATGTATTCACACTTTCGAATGTACTAAACCTACCCACCACTTGTTTTCATGTCTGCTCAACTTTTTGTTGATGTTCACTATTCATTCATGTTTCTAAACAATTTGTGAGTCGTAATGGCTCACTGATTGGTATTTTGCAGCAGTTTAATTACCACGCTATATGTGACACAAAAGAAGAGTCATGATAGTTCAAAAGAAGATGAGCTAAAATACAAATAAGGAAGAAATAGTACATAGAGAACAATGGGGAATTATTGATTCTTAGAGAATACAAACAGCGAATGCGTCTGCATCACTGAGATCTGTAATAAGCCATGTTGTCTTGCAGCGTCGAAGATCCATGCACTCTTCATCACCATATGTGACTCACTATGTGGTACAGTCTAAGACAACATGAATTCAAGTGTTAGTTTTCAAGGGTTTGATTGGTCAAAGGATGTAATAGTCTGAAGAACCATTGGAAAACCAATGAGTACTGGACATCTGTTTCACCCTAGTTTGAGACTTCACCAGTACGCATCCACCTACGTTCGAACAACTTCTCATGACCAGTGGGGTACAGAAGGTCTGGTGTGAGTACAAATACTCGCCCATAACACAGTCCATTGGTTGTGCTATATAGTGAATCTCCAGAAGTGAGAATTCTTGAGCCATTGGATCACCTCCCAATGGTTTGATTGTCTTAGTACTAGCCTCATAACTGGAAGGCACTGGGTCTGAATCCAACTGGTTAGTGCGTAATGCTGAAATTTTTTTGTGAGCTCTTTCTCTTAGATACAATAGGAAAGGAAATAAAAAATCCACTATATTGCTTATTATACAAGCATTTCTCCCGGTTATAAAGGACAGAGTGGTTTAAATATTTTATTAGTATCTTTTTAATAACCG
>OX235276.1:71338673-71390789 GCA_944472155.2 Trichobilharzia szidati | reverse complement strand
CCTAATCCTTTTTTCATTATAAACGTGTTTCATTTCCTTCCCTTACAATCTAACATTACTTATCGGTTCATTTGTTTTTACTAGCCTTTATCGACTACTTCCACCTGAACAGTTGTTTGTTTAATCGTGCTGTTTTTTCATTATTTGTGTTATCACAGATTGCCCCACTTTTTCATCCTTATTATTGATAAGACCATTTTGATCATTACTATTACTATTACTAGTATTACGACTAATTGCACAGTTTATATTCACCATCGTATTATCCTATAGACAAAACACCATGATTGGTTTATATTTGAATTTTATTTGTAAATTTATATATATTAGAGTTAAGCCTGATGAGATCTAATTGAAAACAATATTGTTCGCTTAAATGTGTTGTTCCAAATTTTACTATTTATATTAGCTATTGATATTTCGCACTAAACCTTTATTTAACCACACTTATATATGTTCCCGAACAATAAGATCAAGTTTTCGGAGTAACGGCCAATGTAACTCGCTTCCCAGGAGCAGTCTAATCGGTAGAAATTGCCAAAAACATCCATGTACCACATACTCCAAACAGTTGAGACTATCGCGATTCCCCTTAAAAAACCTGTGCTTTGTGTGCAGTAGAAGCACGTCCAGCCACTACTACTACTGCTGTGGCCGGCCTACAGTGGAGACCACAAATTCATGAATTTGTATTCATATTATCTTTCTGAATTTTTATGATATTCAGCGTGTATTGTGGTTTTGATGCTATTGAACTGTAATCCATTTATATTATTATTGATTGGATGTTATGTGGGCATTAAGGTTATTAATAGTACTAATTCATTCACTATTATGTATTTATAACTGTAGAGCCTGATGATGAAGTCATCGAAAAGAATATTCCTTGTTTGGTAAACATTCTTTTGAAAAATTTACATTTGTATATACGTAGCTTTATTCGTGAATCTCAATAATTTATGCAAATATATTCAGTCTTTGACGCCATACTAAGGAAATACTAACTATTTAGAGAGATAAATCATTAGGAGACATCAGTAATAGCAGAGTGATCTAATTCTATTTGTCTAAATCCTTTTTTCTCTCTCTTGACATACATGACAGGAAAATGTTTGAAAAATGTTCCGATTGTAAAGTTGTGATCCTGAAATTCAAAGAGGAAGTTCCAAGAGTATCCATCTTTTATTGCACCTATCAACTGAACTGCTCATCTGGAGACATTTATGTTGGGGGTATCTCTAGTAATTTAATTTCTCGTGCGCAAAAACACCTACGGATGTCGCTGACGAATTTTTTTTCCATCATTTATTGCACAACGAATTAGGCGCCAAAAGGCTGCAGATACCGAACACTCCAAACAGTGGCATTGCATTTTACCTAAAACAATCGGATCTATGTGCGCAAAACAACACAGATCCAGTTACTGTTATCACCCAGGGCTGCTGTGGGACTTATAAATACATAGATTCTGTAACAATAGAGAAGATTTGTAGCTCGTTTGGATGATTTGCACTTAGTAGTATTCTCTAAGCTGGTTGGTTTCATTGCCGAGCTTTCGTTATCCTTCCGGACAACATCTTCAGCGCAATCTTTAGCATAAAGTGAACTGATTTAAATTCTCCATGAATGATAGAATTGCGTCTCCTGGTAACCATCTTCATAGCTGGCAGTCAAATTACATTTGTAATGATCATTTTTTATTGACTTGGATTTTAGACTTTCTGGTCACGTGATATACTTTTTATTAGTTGGTAGATTTCGTTTATATTAACATGTTTGTTAATCGCATATTCGCTTGAGTACCAGGCTTCTAGGAATTCCCTGGCACTTTTGGTGTTTCCTATGTTTAAAACAGTTCATTTTATGCTATTTTATGCGCTGAAGATGTTGTCCAGAAGGACGACGAAAGCTTCGCAATTAAACCAACCAGCTCAGAGATTACTACTAATCGCAAAACATAGATTCTGTACTGGCTTTCTTATTATATTTGATATTCAGTTTCGGAAATGCACTTTAGGCACAACATAAGTCACAGATGCTTTCAACCTGTAGTCTATCGGTTATACTGACACAATGTTGCCGAAAATAGTAATAATCCTTTAATTATTATGCGCATATATCGTATAACTATCAAAAGTTATCGAAAGGAATATTCTTTATTTGTTGATCAGTCTTTCGAAGTTTCTAATTTCATAGTGGTTAGGTAATTAATTCTCTTGATTTCTAAATCAAGACGGGTCTCTTAGCTGAGTTGTTCTTAAACACTACAGTTATGGTAATGAAAAACAACTTCTTCACTTGTTGCACAGCTTCGGTCGTCTTCCTACCCCTGCTCTCCAAAACTCAGAACACTTGTCCGTAATAGAGTACTGGAAGAAGTAAAAACAGTCTTATGTTACATTCGCGATCTTCAGTTTTCTGAAATAATTCCTGTGACCAGGTACAACAAAAACACATCGGCATGGCAATAGTGGTATTTTTAATTTTTCCTAGATGGATATAACGCCATTTCAATTAAGAACAATATTTCAACAGAATCGTCAAACCACGTAACGGTCTCTTCAGATGCGGACGCTCAGTACGGTGTAGTACAATCTAAATTCCTAACAAAATTATTTCATGTGTACTATTCTAAGGCAAAATGAATTGTAGGGTAACATCAAGAAAGTAACTGGGAAATTTCATGCGCCAAAAAGTGCTGATCAATAATGCGTGGGCACGTTAACAGCGAGATATTGAAGATAAACATAGAATAATGGGTATCGGTGCTTAAGTAGTAAAATATTTATCGACCACACATATGGTCTGGATTCGATTCCGAGCCGATGTACTTCTGAACCTCTCTAAGTCGGCAAAATTCTTCATGAAGGAATAAGCCTGGAAGTGACGTTAGCAATCCCACTCCATGAAGACGCACACCATTGTTACTGAAAATTCAAGGCCTAAACGTGAAGATATGTGTTCCACTCAGAAACTGAAGGAATAAGAAAAGGCAATAATGAAATTGTTTCACATCCCTTGCTTATATATAAGTTTCTCTAAATGCATTTTTTTATGTTATTATTGTCTGCTTCAGTTCCTAGAGGAACATAGGGCTTCAGCTGCACGTTTCCATTGCGTTCGGTTCTCTGTTAACGTTTTCACCTGGCCCCACGTCTGTCCACATGATTTCAGCCTCTCTTTGCATGAACTCCTCCATGTCTCTCTCGCACTGACGAACAACTCGCCGCTTCCCATCCAGCTTCAACTCGAGAGCTGTCCTGGTGTGTGATGTCACTTGATGGTTTTTCTCAGAGTATGGCCAATGCACCTCCATTTCTTCCTTCACATTGGTTGCATATTTAGTTCCTGCTGGGTTGGCTCACTCCCAGAGATGCCTCCCTGTTGTTGATCTTTTCTGGCCAGCCATCTGATCTTGAGTAGTATTGAGCAAAGACATCAGTTGATGAAGGTGTTAAGTTTGTTCGAAGTGCTCTTCGTGACGCGGCGCGGCGCCAAGTCTCTGATCCGTTCGTATAGTAAGTACCACTGACTTCACAATGGAGATGAAAATCCGGAACTTATTTTTATTTTCATGCTGAGTGCTGTTGATCTCCACACAGACTTGAGAGTAGTGAAAGCATACCTTGCTTCCCCAATCCTCACTTTGATGTCCTCATCAGTGATAATATATCATGCATTATTACATCTGTTCGTGTTACACAACACCAGCTACTCAAACAATTTTAATAATGAAATTATCCAACGTAGGCTTGAGTTTAAAGACTGTTACTCAGGCTGCCTAGTATAGACTCATTACCAATCAACAATCCTCTCCTGCTCAAATTAATATTCAGTATGACTGACAGGATAAAGCCTACGTGATTTGCTAATATGGTGAAAACCTGACATTAGCTTATCATTCGTTCAGGTCACTCACAGTGACTACGGTGATGTCATAACGAGCGTAGCAGCTGACCTGCCTCTAAACCAGAATTTCACTTCACCTCAATCATCACACTCCACTTAAAATATAAATTTTTGGTTTTTAAACATAAAATAATGCCTCCAGTAGTATTTATTAAAATGTATGGATCAGAAAGGCTATTGATGCATGTCGTATACTAAGCAATCGGCATATCGTCTTTTCTGGCGAATCAATTTACTCATCACGCTACCATAATATATGCGCATTTCATTTAAAATGGAAATATAAAGGACTACCAGATATGAAACATTATTTTTCTTATTTGTTTATGAGTAAATATAATTTAAGTTGACAGTTTTCAGAAGATATAAATAAAGGATCTCCTATGGAAATACAATATATAATAAAGACACCTTCGAAAATGTCACATCACCGGAAACTTCAAAATAGATTTCCTGTAGACGTGTAACTAATTATGCACGATAGTTTATGTCAAGGCTGTGTATTTCCAGAAGTGATGGACTGTTGTTTGTAGTCGCGTAATCAGAATTATGTATCATTTCACAACCATTGATCAATATTGACGTAAATCTGAGTAGTGACACTAAGGTGTATTAAAACACTTCCTTTTTTGATTCTAGCTTGATTCCACACCGTATTTTTGGTACAAGTATGGAATTTTCAGCATGTGATATCGGTAGCCCAAATTTTGCAGGTCGACCATTGATATCGGGTGTGCGTCGGCAGGGAATCGAACCCCGGACCATGTGCATGGTGGGCGAGAGTCCTAACCGCTGTGCCACCGACGCACTTCCTCAAAATTTCAACAAAAGGTTTTAAAAATCGAATCCCAACACCAACAAGGAACCATCACCAAAGAACACAATAAAATTCATCCTACCATATTTGAAGAATATCTCTGAAATAACAGCTAGAATATTAAGACCGTTTGATGAAATAGATATAGCACACAAGCCAGTCAAATCACTTCATTCGATATTGTGCAAACCAAAAGATCCAACAGAAAAAGAAGATAAAATTAATACTATTTACAAAATAAATTGTATGAACTGTAATAGACATTACATCGGCCAAAGTGCGCGTCCCCTTCGAATCAGAATCCAGGAACACAAATCAGCTGTGAAAAGACATGATATATACTCTTTCATATCAATGCATATAGATAATTATGGACATCAGTTTGATTGGAATAATGTCAAAATTTTAGACAGAGTAAACACCAAAAGTGCCAGAGAATTCCTAGAAGCCTGGTACTCAAACGAATATGCGATTAACAAACATGTTAATATAGACCAAATATGCCAACTAATAAAAAATAGATCATGTAATGAGAAAGTTTAAAATCGAAGCCAATAGAAAATGATCAATACAAATGTAAAGATGGTTATCAGGAGACGCAATTATATCATTCTTGAAGAATTTAAATCATTTCACTTTGCAAATATGCATGAAACCTAGGTCAAGTGGCGTTCCCTGTGGTCGATCGCCTTCAACCAGCTTATGCCAACAATTCACAGTGCACCGTGATGGCGAGCCACCTAGTGGCATGGTGGCCACATTGCGAACTTGACTGACTGACAGAATTCAGTCTGCACCAAGCAAAAGACTAAACACATTACACTGGTTAACAACAAGTGTCCAATCAAAAACCAGATAAATTATTATAGTTTTCTAAATAATTTCAGTTTTCAGACGAAAGTCTGTTGAAATCTCTCTTCCCACAATGTAAACAGCAAAATAAAGAATTAATTTAGGATTTGACAATCTGATACAAGGCTGAATAATTTTGGACTTGATAATTTCTGAATTTGTTATTATTCTGGGCATAATGATTAGTTCATATGGAATAATTGTAACATTAATCTAATCTCCATAAAACACAACGTTTGTCTTTACTGTACAGTGCTGTTTGTACCTCCCCTCTCACGTGTGACCCAGGAACCCTATTGGTTGTTAACTGTTTTAACTTGTCAATGTAATAAGTATCACCAAGGTCGCTCAGAGCATATCTATACAATTCCTATCAATCTTCCTAGCTGTTGATTAAATACAATAAAGGTTCTCTACGTCTGTCTTCATTGCGTCGCAAGTTCATTGGTATTATGTCGTGTCGTTGTCGTTATTGACAGCGATTAGAATAGTAGGCTGTTCATTGTATCTAACTATCTAACACCAATACAGAGAGCAACGCGACGATTTGTCGTCTATCCAGGTGACTGTTAGAATCCGGCCAACACCAAAATCGAGATATAGACACACGACATTGATTCATCTCGAGTAAAAAGACTTCCGTAATGTCGGTTTGCAAGGGCTTACTGGATTTCAGGTTTCGTCATGAATCACTTCACTTATGGAATCCATGTAAACCAGGGCACACTGGATATCTATTTTGTTCTAGTTTGAAATGTTCATCAATACGCACCTATAACTTGACCTACCACAGAGAGAATCTAAAATCATCAGGTCAACGGTTGAACTTGTTGAAAATTCAGGCACTGCGACGGAATCTAAAGGCCAGCCCATGAGGTTCTTATTAATAGCGAATTTCGCTTGAGTCTCACTTCCTAACTAAGTTCTTCCATTATTTCTTAACTTCTTGATTGAAATAATTCACTACAGAGATCAGAGGGGTTAACAAAAATGAGATGTAAGAAATCAAAATCATGAATCCTACCTAGGAGACTGAGAGATTTCAGGTGAATAAATGAAACGTCTCAGTTCACCCATCGACAGAATGAATGTCAAACTTAAGCGATTAATTTCAAAAGTACAAAATACAATTTATTCCCTTATATCTTCACATTATTTCAACTCATACTTGATAAAACATTTTTATCACGTAAGAAATCACAAATTTTCGTTACATTGAGTAAATTTCAGTTTCCGGTATAATTAATTATCTTTTGTATATATATATGTGCCTAGAAGGAGTCGAGAGTAGAACGAAAAGGTTTCACAAAAAAATACATATAGTTCCATGCGTGTAACGAAATTCAGGAAAATAAATTTGTATTTTGAGACATAGATATGCATATTTTTGTTTGCTGTAATAAGTCACGCGATTAAAACAGATGGAAAACTATAGAAATTATTACTTCTGTGCTATGTGACACGTCTTAATCTAATAAGCCTACTATTTCAACTTTATCACTTGTACAACACACTTCGGTGTGCACCATTAACCTATGCTATTCAAATTAAATTGACGATGCAATGGACATAAAATGGTCCCCAGATTTGTTGACAAATTTATTGCTAATGAATTCTGTATTTTACCTTCTGTCATTCTACCTTGTATTCTACCTTTGCGTCTGTTTCGCAGCTGTAGAATGCTTGGGGTTCGATCCCCGACCAAGGCACCCCTTTACCTTGCTAAGCCAGTCAATAAGACTGGTAAAGAGGGTAAGATGGGTATTAGGCTAGGAACTCCATCCCGAGAAATTAAATACCACTGCTACAGAAACTTCAAACCTGTATCTTAAAGCCCTGTGTTTCACTGGGAACGTTAAGGAATGAAAAAAACTTTTGTCACGGTTAGAAGTACTGAATCTATTTCCCTAGTAATTTATCCATAGAAGTACCAAGTGATGTTAGCGGAAGTTTTCCAAGGCAGTCAGCTAAAAGCTCCTGAAAAACAAGTTCTGTGCTCGATGGTACTCATCAAAAGGACATATCGACTAGCCTGGGAGGTTATAGCTTCCTTTGAAACCTTGGTTCCATGTCATCATGAGGCGTTACTGTTGAGTTATTCAGGCTATGACTCTCCACCTGTAACTGCCGGTTAAATACGTGAAATTCAGATGTGATTCAAAGTGAAGAAACAATCTGAACTGTCGCAAGATTCGAGTCATTGACCTCCGAATTTCTAGTTTAGCGATTTACTAGCTGATTTACGAAGACTGAAACCTTAATGGTCTTTCACTCATACATTCTCTCTACAAGTAATCTAATCTATCATTCTAAACAAGGTTATCTCTTTCTTATAAAACTCTAACCAGATTGATGTTTATACATAATACATTGTGAGCAGACTTTTCCCCGTTTCTTTGCGTTTCATCTGGAACGTAGAACTTCAATTGAAGTTTCAACAGTTAAGGTATTGCTTTTATGCAGCGAAGAACAGAAAGAGGGCCATATCTTAGATTTTCTAAACATCTACCAAAACGTATACGTCTCAAGGAAATAAATGTTTTATTATATATATTATTATTGCTTCCTATAGTTCTTAGAGGAAAATAAGGCTTCAGCCGCACGTATCCATTCAGTTCGGTTCTCCACCAACGTTTTCACCTGGCTACACGTCTGCCCACATGCTTTCATCTCATCTTCAGATGAACACCTACATCTCACTCTCGCACTAACGACCAACTCGCCGCTTCCCGTTCGGCTTCCACTCGAAGACATGTCGTGTGGTATCACTTGATGGTTTTCTCAGAGTATGGCAGATACACGATCTAAATTTCTTCCTACATATTTGTCGCACGACTGGTTCCTGTTGAGTTGGTTCACTCCCAAAGATCCTTCTCTGTTGCTGATCTTTTCTGGAAATTTGATCTTGAGCACTGAGTGAAGACAGCTGTTGATGAAGGTCTGTAGTTTATTTGAGGTGCTGTTCATGACGCGGCGTTAAGTCTCTGATCCGTTTAGCAAGTAGCACTGACTTCATATTGGAGTTGAAAACCCAGATCTTATTTCATTTTCATGCTCAGTGATTTTGTTCTCCACACAGACTTATGAATAATGAAGGCTTGCCTTGCTTTCTAGATACGCACTTTGATATCCTATCAGTCCTGTCAGCCTGTAGTTGAAACGATACTTCCCAGGTAGATAGGTAGGTAGGTAAAGGATGTTGGTTCTATCAGATTTCTTCCATTTATGGTGATTGTTTTCTGTTGTGGTTGCTGTTGCTTTGAAGAATGCTATCACCAGACATTTTAGTGACACTGGCCATGAGGTGGACAACGTGAAATCCTTCAAGATTATTAATAGATAGTATAAATCAAGTTTTTATAAATATGCTGAAGCAGTGACTATAGGACGCTGGAAGAAAACTGACGAATGTATTCAAAAAGGTTCATTTGTTAGTCCCCCTTTGCTCTGGTAACTCAGTAACTGATCTCTTAGTCCCAATTGGTTACATAATCTTTTGCTTTCATCCCCCCATATATTGCTTTAGTGTAATTTAGTTCGTTTTGTTTCTGTGACTTGAATTAAACTCATCATACGAATATTCATCATCAACTCCTCTCCTCTTGTCTTGACTATGGAAATCAATTTTCAGTGTATCACACCATAAATCTTGTATGTTTGTACTTTGTTTAAACTCTCATAAGTTATATAAGTGGAACGTCTGGACACTGTTTATTTACATGTGTCTCTCTCAGCGGCAGTTGTGTTGATCCTTGGAAGTATGACAATAATAAAATTAACCAACTGTTCTGTCGACTAACTAACTCAAAGGTCACTATTAAAGAAAAATGAACAAAAACATTTTGAAAATTGCTGAAGGAAATAGTACAGAAAGGATCGTCAGATAAACATCTTGCATGATACTTGAGACATTATCATCTTTGTGCTCAGTAAGAAATGAAATCCAAACCAAACTACCCTTGGTAACCTACACTTATTTATTATAACACCTCCTCTGCCTTCTACCCTTTATGTAAGTTATTTTTTCTGAACGCCAAAAAACGCATTTATAAATGCTTAGGGTAGCAAAGTGAGAATGGAAGTATGTCACTAGTTTGATGACGGAGCGTCTTATGAACTCAGAAAACAGCTCTATTTAAAAAAAATCGTCCAAATTTTTATAAGAGATCTCGCTTAACTTCTCAAAAAGAAGTGTAGGAACTTTCGCACTGCCTTTTTATGAATTTGTACAACTGAACAACCTAGCGGATAACTTCGTCGTAAGGAGCAAAACTTTCTTCAGTTTAACTGTCTATTCTTTCTCCTTTTTTATTCTTTGTTATTATTGAAATGATCTTTTCTAAAATTCGAAAGTCAAAGCTGTGTATCAGTCGTGATTCTGATACACGTCTTATGAATATTACTTCTTGAATTTCATTTAGACAGGTTATGAACCTAGTTATCATATCATCGACAGCTTCCTCTGCCTTGCTTACTAGTCTGTCATGTATAAACCTAGAGAATCGGTTAGGTACCTAAAGACAATGCTGCAGGCTGTCGATTTGGTATACTGCGTTCACTGTAGGCATCCATGCAGAATTTCTACAATGATAACCATAATAATATTAAATGTCCAAACTAAAGAACTTGGTGATTTAATTTTTGATGCTTGTCAAAAATTACTAAAAATTCATATTCACACAGCTTTTGTTCTTGAGATAATTACTGAAAACTATAATTGTGTGACTTAGCGTCGGTGGCACAGTGGTTAAGACGCTCACCGACCATGCACATGGTCCGGGGTTCGAATCCTGGCCACCGACGCACTCCTTTTCCTCGCTAAGCCAGAAATAAAGCTAGTAAAGAGGAAAGGCTGGGCATGAGGCTAGCAACCCCATCCTGTAAAAATAAACACTGCTGCAGAAACTTCAAGCTTCTAGCTTGAAGCTCTATGTTCCACTCGGAACGTGAAGGAATATATATAAGTGTGTGACTGATGAGAAAGCAGCCTAAAGTTGATAACGTGATAAGTAGGAGGGACAACATTCATACTGTATTTGTGAATCAGTGACTGAATGCTTTCCAGCAACCGAAGTTATCAGGGATCAATTCCCAGACGACTCACTTATAAACACGGCCTCGTATACCAGCCGATAATGAGTCGGTAAAAGGTAGAATTTAAGAGTTAGCTTAGCATTCTCACTGCTTAAAAATCATAACATGGTTACTGAAACTTCAAAAGCTGAAATTCAATGGTGCCCTCGAAACAAAAGGAACGAAAAGCAACTAAAAGATTCTCCCTCTCTCTCAGTAATATTCGTTAAAGTACACACTATACCACAGACTAGAACTGCTAGCAAAGGTAGAATATAAATAACAGACAACAAGACTTTAGATAATCTTGAAACGAGAACAGACTATTGTGAACTCTTAGTATATTCCAGAGAGGTAGAATCATGGTACGCAAATGTTTACAGCAACGAACCACTCCTAAACGAAAATATATATCATCTCCAACCTGGTTGCAAACAACGAAAAATAAAAAGGTTGGGCTTGAGACATGCTACCCTATGCTGTAAACAATGCACTGCTTTCTCAACTGAATCTTCAAAATACACGTTTCAGGAAAAATGCAAGAAATAATTGGTAATAATGAATTACCTTAAACGAAGAATAGAATTCTATGATGTGTTCCAAATAATAAAATGAGAAAACCAGTAACTCAATTCCTACCCTTACCTAGGCTTCATCGTTTCTGCCAAAGGCCGTACACATGAAGATGTTAAAGGCAGAATTAAGAAAGTAAGATAGACTTTCGATAACCTACGTTAATCCGTTCAGACGACTACCTCAACGAGGAGATTGCGATTATTTGAGAATTACTTACAAAAGGTGGTTATCCAGATAAGTTCATTCAGAAAAATATGAATTAGGCACCCAGGATAGTCATTATGGCAAGAATTCCGAAATAACCACTGTTCATGAAAACTGAAGTTCCTCAGTGACAACATCAGCAAAATAATAACAGCGCCTAAAGAATGCATTTAAAAGAGGTAATTCTTTTAGTAATGACCATTTCATTGACTTTCTTATCCAAACTTCCTGTTTATTCATGTTATTTTTAGTTTTTCTTAATCCCTATTTACACTACCATATTTTCATATCCGAAATTCCTGTTTATTTTGTTATTTTATTATTTCTACATATTTAATCCCTGATTGCATAAACAATTATTCGTCACATTAGTTATCCAAACATCCGGTCTATTGTGGTTATTGCTACATTTTTAACCCCTAAATGCACAATATGTCAATCTTCTCAGTAATAATAATGCTACTTTGTCTGAGCTTTATCCGTCTCTCTGTTTATTATGGCATTTTAATTCCTAATTGTAATTCTATTAATCTGACCTGTGAACAGAAATTATTCTGGAACTTTCCTACCCATTTATTATAAAAACACAAATGTACAGCCTAGTTGATGATTTCGTCGAAAAGAGTGGAGAGCCCATTTCTACGCCATCTGCCTGCCTGTAGATTTCACCGTTGCATCTGAAGTAGACGTTGGAGGTACAACATAGTAACAACTACTTTATATAATGGATTGGTATGCCGACATCTATGTTGTTGCATTGGATGAAGTCATACAGAAAACATATAGTTTCTGTCAGTGGAACATTGGGGAAGAGAGAGACATTGTCTAGGGAGACGTCCTTTCTATGCGATTATCGTAGTCCATACATTCGTGGCGACGTAGAACTAGATGGGTGAAGTTGTTCATATAGTTCTGTACTAACAGTCAATTCATCTGTCTTATTTTCAATAAGTTGGTTAGCTGGAGCTCCATCTGTTCATTTGGATCTTTTTGGTTAGTCTGTTTTTGAAATTTGTTGTCATCAGATAGAATTGACGAGAGTTTCTTCACATAGTCTGACTTGTTAAGCAGAACAATTCCAGAACCTTTGTCTGGTTGAGTTATTATCAGATTTTCATTTGATTTCAATTCTTTGAGTTGCTTTCGATGCTCTTTTGAGAGGATATTACGAAGTCTAGGTTTTATGTTGATGCAGTCGGGGCAGCAATTCAAAACAGTTGATTTGAAGTGTTCTGCATTGTCATATGAAATTGGGACCAGATCATTCGTCTGACTAATCAAATTCTCGAATTGTACTTTGGTGTTCAATTCGTTTACTTTTGATGATGCATCAAAAAAGTTTGGTCCGATAGACAACAGTTGCATTTGAATCGGTGAAAGTGAGACATCAGAAAAATTGAATACATATTTCTCGGGACAAGATGGGAAAACTGTTTCCTTGGTAACAGATTTTAGGCTTTGTTTAGGTTTCATGATGATATTTTCCTTTCTCTTCTCTGAAACTGTAGCGGCGTAGTGTTCAAATGACGCACCTTCATCAACAGTCAAATCGTAAAGAACGCCGGAGCTCATTGAGACGTTTTGTTCCAGTTCAGCTTATCTGAATCGGACGGCAAAAATGTGATTCTGGGTGTGTCTTCTGAGCCTGTGTGAATTGGGAGATATATGGTTTCGTCTAAGATTTCTCCTGAATCCTTTCGAGTATTCATGCTTCTCCAGACAGCTTTTCCAGAAGGAAATCTTTGCATTTGCTTCCGCAAGCTTCACGGACAAACGTAGAGACTCGTTTAGCTCCTTTACCGTCCTGCGGTCCTCGCTGTTTTCTACGAAACCACATAAGGTCTTTTATCATTCCATTTATCGATAATTTTTTTAAAATTTTGATTACAGCTTGATGCCACACCGTATTTTTTGTATAATTATCAAATTTTCAGTATGGATATCGGTAGCCTGAATTTCGCGGGCCGACCATAGATATCAGGTGTGCGTCGGCAGGGGATCGAACCCCGGACCATGTGCATGGTCAGCGAGAGTCCTAACCACTGTGCCACCGACGATAAGTCTACCCTAAACGTCTGTGATATGATCAAGCTTTAGTAATAGGTATCTCACGCAGACTTGTAAAATATTCATCGCTTCACTAAATTTAAATGAAAATACAGAGTGGTATATACTACTAATCCAAAAATATAAGTAGTCGGATAACCTTAAATAAAAAAGAACTAAGTGATCTAATATATATAACGAAGAGAGCTGCTTATCTCATCTGAGGCCGACCTCATCACCAGTCCCCTCCTCCTATGTAAGTCACCTTTTAAGGCTGAATTTTCTCAAACCACCGAAAATCTAATTAGCTACTTAGAGGAACTGGTAGTACACACAGCATCATGTTGATAAATCCTTGATTTCTTGATTACTTTCAGGTTGATATCTAGCTTACCATGTACTGTGATCATTGGAAAGCCTCAAATGTCTGTGGTGCAGTGTGTGTGTGTGCGCTCATAAAATCTAATAAAACGTATACAATGTTATTTCCACATCTGTATTAGCATCATTTGAAAAGTCTTAGTGACAATCATTCCTTGACTAATTCATCTTAATAGAATCGTTTGGCATGTTTGTTCACCTGATGTGCCTCTTCTGCATTCTAGAGGATGAATTTGTTGTGTTAATATACCTAATCTTATCTTTTGTTTTCTTCTAAACTGATTGACAGCTCAAATGAATAATATCAAAATAGATATTTATATGTATGAAGAATGATTTGTGAGACATAAGCTTAAATGAGAAAAACAATCTCTGAGATATGATAGATAAATAATCTTTATTTTGTAAATATTATTGACATTATTGTTTAAGATATTATTAATTAAATTAAATTAAAAAATACGCCAAAAATTTCTGTCAATTAAAACAAAAGAAAGGAAAATGCCCAATCATCTATTGAATATTGAAGATTCTGGTGGTTTAATTAAATTCCATTTAACTTTGACTATCATTATAATTGTTTGATATCTTATGAAAATTGAGGAGTTGAGGATTTCATTAAAAAAATTACATCGTGTAACTACTCGAAATTAACTTAAACTTAACAGTCATCACAGGGATTCTGATAAATCGAACACTCTCCAAAAGTAGGGGTTACAATTTTGTCGTTATCAAAAAGATGTCTATTGGTGAATCGAATCGGGGTTCTACGGCAGACCAAAAATACACAAACCAAATATCCCACTACGACCAATTGTATCGCTCCCAGGAACTCCAACATATATCATATCCAAAGAATTTTACAGAAAACTGAAACACCTAACGGAATCTTGTGATCTCTCCATCAACTCTGCTATCCAATTTCTAGAGAAAACCAAAGGCATCCAAATAGCTGAACAAGAAATAATGATATCCTTCGACGCTACAGCATTATATACCTCAATCTGACAAAAACAAGAAAAAAAGGAGACCATGGAATCCGAGGACAAAATCCCATTTTTGGACGTCTTGGTAAGGCGAACAATAACAGGGGAATTAGAAACCCAAGTTAATTGAAAATCAACTCACACAGGGCACATACTGAATTACAACAACAACATAATAACACGCAAAAGGAATTGCATTCAAACACTATTCAAGAGGACCAAGACTCATTGCAGCAATCCCACCTTGAGGAAAATTGAAGAGAGATATCTCATAGACGTCTTCCAAAAAAAATGGATATCCAGGAAATTTAATCAAAAGACATATACTCCAAAGCCAACCTATCAAACCAAAAGCCCCCAAGGTAAGCACAAAGAAAATCACTCTACCATATATAAAGGATATATCAGAAATCCCTGCAGGACTCTTCAAATCTTTAGGAATCGACGTCGCACACAAATCGACAAAATCACTCCACTCAGTTCTATGTCAACCAAAAGAATCACCAGCGAAAGGAGATAAAACCAATATCATCTACAAGATAAATTGTAACAACTGCGAAAAACACTACAATGGCCATAGTGGACGTCCCCTTCGTTTTCGTATCCACGAACATAAGCTAGCCGTCAAAAGACATGACATCCACTCCCTCATATCACTACATGCAGACAACCACGGACATCAATTCGACTGGGAAGACGTTCAAATATTAGACAGAGGAAACCAACTAGAATGCTAGAGAATTTTTAGAAGCCTGGCTTTCCAGTGAATCATCAATCAAAAGACACATCAAGATAGACAAAATTTATCAACCGATAAGAAAGAAACCTCACACACAAAGGGTCAAAGTTCAAGTCAAAGAAACAGTCAGTTCTAATACAAGTAGCCTAGACGGTGTGAAAACACACAAAAACAACCAATCATCTCCAAGGTCACCGTGAGAGATGAATAATAAACTCGTGAAGAAATCTAAAAGCTGACTTCAAATTGAAGTATGCGCTGAAGATGTCACCTAGTAGGGTGATGAAAGCTTCGCAAATTAACTTTCCAGCTCAGAGAACAAAACCACATCAAAAACACACGTCAATAATTCATCACTTAGCCTTAATTGTCTCTTATGCTAATGTTCACGTTTATTAATTTGATATACTAGATGTAAAAGCACTTTTGTCACTACATTATTCCAGCTGCTAGACGTTTCTACAGGAAATTGCTTTGCACAACATACAGAACATTCACTTGTTCACTTAGTTTATTAATATTGTTAAAGATGGCCCACAGTAACGTTTTAGTTTTTCTCTAAATATACATCAATGGTTCACCTGTAGAACACTCGTCAACCACATCCCTAGTTAAAGCGCTGACCACCTCACTCCTAACGATTTCCTTCTTTACTAGATGACTAAAGGTTACTCCTAAGACTAGCAAACCAATAGTGCCGCCACTGGAACTTCAAAAGGTCACACCTGATGCTCAACGCTTCATTCACAAAGCAAAAATAAAAATTACAAAGGACATAAATGCTTTTAAAAAGCAAACAGTGGTAGACGGCTTCCAGTTTAACACTGATATATCGAGATTTTTGCTAGTTGGAAAGTCATAATGATTACATCTGTACAGTATTGGTATCTGTACATTTAAAAAAACACTCGAATCATTTACCAGTGAAGCTGACAAAAACTAATGTTTGATTGCGTAAAAGCTAAAATAAAGCGCATTTTAGGCCTCGTTTCCATTCAAACTAGTGGTTTCGCAAGAATTTTACCTATTCAACTGCAGACGCCGTCACGAAAACACCATCTGTGAATACAGTACTGAATGTCGTGTGTGCGAATCCTCCAGGGTATATCAATTGCTCTAAGGTTTCTGATACGCTATACTGAAGAGTATCAGCAAACATGAGAGCCAGCTTCACCACTACCTGCGACTTAGCTATCTCCAACCATCCAACATTAATCACACATTTATCTGTGAGTTCAACTAACACGAAAAGGAAACACGAAATGCGCGGCATAATTGAATTAACCAGATGACAATAGATCTCAAGGAAATGAGGTTCTGATATTGAAAAAGTTGTTGTAAATGAATGTGAACATTGAACATTGGTTCATTGGCCTTGGTGGCCATTAGCGGTCAACTCGAAGGCGCGAATGATTCAATCATGTACAAGTTCGAAGAAGGCGAAAGAATACCAACAAATATTTTGTACGGAGTATTAATTTTAACTGCCGAACAATACAAATTCTTCTCGGTCCTTGTGTTTTGGAGTTAAAGTCGATAATCGTTCCTAGGTATAATTGTCCATTCGGAGCGTCTTCGCAAATATTAGGAACTTAGGGTTAAGTTCCTTGGCAGTTGTATTCTCTGAACTGGTTGATTTAACTGTGGAGCTTTCGTCGTCCTTCTAGACAACATCCACAGTGCTGGCTTTAGTATAAAATGAACTCATTTAAATTCTTCATGAATTATGTAATTGTGTCTTCTGATGACCACCGCTGTGACTGCTTGTTAATTTACGTCTCTATTGATCATTTTTGCATTATGGATAAAATTTTGATAAAGTCACACAATGTTATAAGATAATATTTACTGATGACGTTTCGAGCACAGTTTATTGCTCATAATCAAGTTATGTGAGCACTGTGACATGATTATGAGCAATCAACTGAGCTAGAAACGTCATCAGTAAATATTAATGCATAACACTGTGTGACTTTATCTAAACAAAATTTCGTCCATAATGAAATTATGCGCCACCATAGGATTTCTACATCAGCTGATATCATTTAGGGGGAAGTCCTGACCAGTCGCATACAGCAGGTCGAGTATGATGACAATGACTCGTCAAAGACATCGGCTAGAGGTCACGCTTTATCATGAATCTGCAAAAGGTGAGATTCATGGACCATTGGATCAGGTCTCAGTGGTTAAATGGTGTACGACCTCTCTGGCCTTATATCCAGAAAATCTTCGGTTCGAACCACGGTGTTTGCCCACTGCTGAAGAGTACCAAACTAAAATAAAACAGCTGTCCAGTACTCCAATGGATGTCAGCTCATGATGAATCCCCGTACCATTTTCATCATCTTTATCATCAATTGTACAGAGGAATTGTTTCCACTTTGAAAACCATTTTATCTGCAGCTATGAAAATGTGGATGCTTCATTGCTCTATTAGGCTTTCTGATGACTGACCATATGATTCGGCAATAGGCTTTTAGACTGAAAGAAATATATAATAATCCAAACTAATTGCAAATTTCTTCCTTATGTATTTAAATGGTGTGAATACGTATTGAGTTCATTTTTATCTGGTAGAAATGTCTCATCTTCAAAGTGGTCGCATATGATTATACTTTCATCGAAGCGTCTCCTAAGTTTGAGCATTCGACGGCACATCATACATTTCAAGCAAGTACATCGAGAAAGGGTCACCTGGTTCTGGTGGCAAAATAGTTAACTCGGCTGGTAGAATTCAATCAATATCAAGGCTAAGGACCAAGCAGGTGGTCCAAGGTTGACCCCCAATTGATACACTCACTAACCTCACCTAGTTTACTAGTTTATAGACAACCAGGAAAACAGGAACACGTGAGTACGAGGCTGGCAACTTCAAACCAAAATAACAGCATAACTGTTGCTGAAATTTCTAAGCTAAATGACTTGGAAGCCTTCAATTCACTCAGAATGTGAGCGGTAACAAGAAATAACTCAATCAAAAGACTTTTTGGAAATGAATGAATAATTAAGACCTCTGAACGTGTTCCTGTGCTCATCTTCATCAAATGGAAAAGGTAGGGATTTGCAGTATATTATATACTCAGTTTATCATGAGGCTTGATTTCGGCTTCATTTAGCCCAAATTATATGTTCGATTAATGTGATAAGAATGTACACTTTTCATTCTACCGAGTAGGATCCATACATTTAGGTCTTAGTTTGTTGCTATTTCTTCTATTCTGCTGGATGATAAAGAGAAGCTTAGAAATAAAATTTGGATAATTTTTCCCTGAAATCTTCTTCATGCATTAACAAAGCTGATGAAGAACAATTCTGAGAAAAAATAGAATACTCATTAGTCACAGAATTTCATCAAGAACTGACATAGTCTAGAGAATCATTAGAAAGCCTCAGAGTATTTGACAACTGTTTCCTCCTATTCTGGGGCTCTTCAGTAGCGTGCACGCGCCGACGTGGTTAGAACTCAGGATATTCTTATTGGCAATGTGAGCAAGCTCGTAAACCATTAAACCACTGAGCCCCGATCCAATGGCCAGTCCATGAATTCCAACTTCTGCCAGTTCATAACATAGTGGGACCGATTCTCAATGTCTTCTTCGATGAATTACTGCCTCACTTACAACCTTCCGTACCCTCCCGGTCACGGCTTCTCACTAGAACCCCAGGTAACTGCCTGAATAGGGCCAGTCGCTAGTGAGCGTCAGATTAATTTTCAAGTCAGTGTGAAGTAGTCGAGCTATGTCATGAATTGGCTGGCAGAAGTTAGAATCCATGGGCTAATCATTGGATTGGGTCCCAGTGGCTTAATGTTCTACGAGCTCACTTGTAATCAGAAGGTCCTGGGTTTGAACTGCGTCGGTGGGTGCGTACTGATGAAGAGTCCCAAACTAGACTGAAGAAACAGTTGGCCATCAGTTGCTACCAGGATTTCCAACGGTTCTCTAACTGATGTCAGCTCATAATGAAATCCTTCAACCAGTCAAAAACAAAATTTTCTACAGAACCATTGCGTGAAAAACTTGATTATTTACTGACCGGATGGATAATTGTGGATTATTTGAGCCCTTTGAGGTAAACAGTTCAGTTGCTATGTTTTCATTCTATGCTTCCAGGAAGCAACTTGACCACTAACTTCAAGATGAAGATATCATAGTAATAGGACACAAATTTACTGTAATCAACGACGAAATAGCACCAGTAGTTCCCTTAGGAGAATGCCTGTGAGCCACACACAGGAAGCCTAGATTCAACGTAGACCGATGCATTCCTACGCATTGTCTACTTTCCTGAATGAAATGATAAGATCAGAAAAGGGAGCAAAAAGCCGAAAATATTTCACTGGAACGATTAACTGAAGCCAATGAACTATTTAGATTGCTTTACTCACATTTTTTCTTGTCAATAGACAATTTTCCCATGAAAAACCTTGCTTCAAGACACTGTCAGTTTTTAAACAAATAAAAATAGCAGTTTTATGCATTCCCATTTCAGACTTTTTTGAAGGATTTACTGTTTTAAAAATTTAAAACAACATTCTATGCTTCTCTGCCTTGATTGTCATTTTTATGGAATAAGTGTTGATTTAAAATGAGTCTCTACATAGATATATATGTGTGTAGGATGTTATAACGACGACTAAGAATCAACAACTTATAATCTGTCCATCATGCATGATAAACGCTTGAGATTACTAAGAGGTGATGATGATGATGATGATGATAATGATAAGGAATGCATAACACAATCTTCTACATATTCAATATTTATATTTTATATGCATAATATGTCACTCTCTTTTTTTCTTGTAACTTTTTTTCGCCCTTCTTTCTTAGAAAATGTTACACTTTAAGGAGAGATAAGGCTAAGGAAAAATACTGTCTCCATTTACTAACTCAACGTTTAACAGGAAAGGATTAGTTGTTATATGTAGATCAGGGGTAGCGATAAATCACGCACGAGTTGACAAAATAAGGAATTCACGGGTAGTTGAATTCCAGCCCAAGTGATTGAATGGTGAATGAGTTTATCCGTGTAACCTGAATGTCCAGGATTTGATATCTTGTGGAATCGTCAGTGTGCACTGCTGGATTCGTCCAAAGAAGTAGGACGCAACATTTGTCCAATTCTCCCCCCTGGTTTCCAGTGATCACTGTTGCTGAGGTTAGTTTATGACGAAATCTGGTAAATTTTCAATTATTCGTTGTGTAGGGATTTTGTTTGATCAGATGGAGGAGTTCATCATGAGCTGACATCAGTTAGAGGACCACTGGAAAACTAGCTGGGAGTACTGGACAGCTGTTTCGTCAGTCTAGTTTCAGACTCTCCAGCAGAAGGCCCTAGGTTTGTTTCCCTGGTGGTGGGTGCGTACTGTGAAGAGTCCAAAACTAGTACGAATTAGCTGTCCAGTACTCACAGGTTTCCCAGTGGTTTTCAAACTGATGTCAGCTCATGATTAACTCCTCTATCCAACGAAATCTGATAAGTTGAATTAGGTGTTCGTGTTAATACCTTATTCCCTTAGGATGATGCAAATCATCCTTCAAAAAATCTTATTGAGGCAGTGGTATGAGAAGCTTATTAAAAACCTTTTGAGACTTTTATCCTGTTCAATTCTATTGGGTGTTTATGTGTAGCTGCATTTGGTGATAACATAAATAATCACATGAATAAGGGATAATATAAGGCATATACTGTTATACCATAAAAGAATGGGATATCTGAGACCCTACGTTGGATTCCTAATAAAGCAGGAATTAGAGTGTGATTGAAACCTAAAACCTCACTCAGACAGGGACAAGCTCTGTAGGTTAAAGGATCCAGCAGCTTGATCCAATTAGACAAAATAATATAATTTATAAAATACGTTGTAATGACTGTGAGTTAAGTCAACTACATTAGTGAAACTACTAGGTCAGGATTAGTTAGATTGCCTGTGAGAACATAAGAATTTAGCTAAGGTTAGATTGACTGATCCTGAGAAGATAATTATTTTGGAAAAAAACTCAACGATTGCACTGCATGCATTAACACACAACCACACAATAGCATGGTGGGAGGGGGTTAAAATTCGAAAAAGTAATTTAGGTAGGTGAAGGGACAGGTTGACTACTAAGTCCTGGTTCATCGAGTATACACTAAACACGTGCAGTAGGAATGACTCATCACTCATACCGGAAATATGGAAAATACTACTACCAATCAAGTCAAGCGATGGAATTACATAAACAAAGTTAGAAAGTTGTGTAGCATTGCCTTGATATGATTATAAGCAGGAATAAATTGGGTTCGAAACGTGGTTGTCTGTAAATATTACTGTATGACAACACTGTGAGACTTTATCAAAATAAATTTTGCGGATAATGGAACCATACTCTATTGTGGTGCACCAGTTTTATTCTCATAACAAATATTGATGGTTCAAGCCTTTAGAAGCATTCATTTTCTTTCCAGGCAACGCTGTTGACTTTGGAATTCAACTATCCCGCGCACAGTTCATAGAAAAATTGACCTCAAAAACCAACTAACACCACTAAATGAGACAAATAGTTCACAGACTAGTTAGCTATTTGCAACCTACATTGTCTGAGGGTGGAAGCTTCATCCCTGTTTCCTTTGAAAATCAAGTTATATTCAGATCGCCTCAATATATGACACTATACTTGCTAGTATAAACGGTAGTCATGAAATCAAGCACATTTGCATAGAACTATATAATAGTGATCGATTGAGATGAGTAGATATATACGAGTGACATTTACTTGGTACGCCTCTGATGAGCTCAGCAACCCCAAACGAGAGAAACGGCCGATCAGTGATCAGATCAATTCATTCTGGCCAGCAAACACTGCTGATAGTTGTGAGTGTTATACAACTATTGATCTCAAACAATCAGTATCACGGCGTTTTCTCAATACTTCATTATTCAAGAGAGTGGATTAAAACCAGCGTCTTATTTAAAACTACTGTATTGTATTCATTGGTTATTTTTTCATTCCTTTACGTTCCCAGTGGAACATAGGGCTTCAAGCTATTTCGTGACTAATTTCACACGAACTCCAAGCGAAAACCAAAAATTTGGCAGAAGAGGCAGACAACGAAAAGATGACTTCAAGTAAACATGGAGAAAACGAAGGAGGTAAAGATAGCCAACCAACTACAGCAAGTATCAAACCGGAGAAATCCGAAAGCAGTCACTTCCTTCACTTATCTAGGCAGCATGGTTTCAACTAGAGGCAGTCTCCACACAGCCAGATGTATAAGCTAGTCAGGATCGGAAAGGCAAGGCATGACTTCATAGTGGCTGTGAAAAACAGCAAACTTAAGATTTTCACAGTAATCTTAAGTTAGTCAGTGCTCCTATATATGTGGGTCAGAAACTGGGTGCCAACGTCATAAAGTGCATTTCAAACAGGTAACAAGAAACTGTGGAAGTAAATCAACCAAGAACTTACAGCCCAACTAACTTCTTTAAAATAGAAATGGGTCAAACACACACTGGGGAGATCGCTGATTGTCTTCGCGTGCCTTGCCACCGCTTGGTTGTGGCTTAAATGGGAGCGTCCACAGGTGACATGGAGGGGATCGTGTAAGGAGGAGATCAGAGACCATGGATAGTTGTGCCGCTATACTAAACAGGACCTCAGTAAGTGGGGATGTACTGTTTAAGCCCCATGTTCCATCTGGATCGCAACGGAACAATAATAATATGATGATAATAATAGCCCCAACAGGCATTGCTTTTTTGAGGCTTTTATAAATCTAATAATCTTGGTAAAAACCCAACTAAATATATCAAATCTGACTGTCTACCTCTCCAAATGTAAAAATAAGGAAAGAAAAATCATCTTAGACGATCAGGTGAATGTTTTTCTATTAGGATAATACTAGAATCAGATAAGCATGGTTGATAGACCATAAATCGATAAAATACAACTATCTACATAAACGATACTTTAATATGAAAAAACTAATCATATATAAAAAGGAATATTCCATTTCTACTAAGCAACAACTTTCTCTCTTATAATACTCATATCCATGATTTACGTGAAAAGGTTTGCTTATAATAACTAAATAGAATGCTGTAAATTGAAGATGACTGCATCTCACATTTCTCTCAAAGTTTCCATAAGTGAATTTATAATATTCAAGTATTGATTTGTAGGGATTTGATTGATTGGTTACACGACTTCATCATGAGCTGACATTGGTTACAGAACCATTGGAAAACCTACAAACCAATACTTGAATATCAGTGAGATGCCAACTAGCGAATACCCTGATTCAAATAGGTGGTTACTTAGGGTTCTAGTGGGAAGTTGTGATCAGTAGGGTACAGCAGGTCGTGCATGAGGACAAATACTCGCCGACGATATTGTCTAGTTGTCACGCTGTGTTGTGAGTCGGCAGAAGTTGGAATTCATGGTCCGTTAGATCGGGTTCCAGTGACTTACTGGTTTATGAGCTCGCCTGGTAACCAGAAGGTCGTAGGTCTGCACCTTGATTTTAGCTGCAAACCGCTGAAGATTCCAAAAACTAAGATGAAACAGCTGTTCAGTACTCCAAGCTAGTTTTCTAATGGTTCTCTAACCGATGTAAGCTCATGATGAAATCCAGTAACCAATTATACAAAACTCCTTTTGGTATCAGACAAAAATACAAAATCTTTGCAATACTTCAAATCACCAGTTAGAAATTGATTGTTCCTATGATGGCTTTCTGTTGACTGATTGTAAGGATGACATGCAATCACTAACCACTGGCAAAACTTATAAAATCACTGAACCCACAACAAAACACGTACAGTACTAATAATGCAATCAATGAACTCATACAAATAATAGCTACATACCTGTTTCCCTAGCCGTTTCAGGAGTTCTGCTGGCCACATGGCGACGTAATGATGTAGCGTACCTATGTGGTCCAAGATAACACGAATTAAAACTCGAGATTTGAGAGTATCAACGCTTCATATAATTCTGAAATCAATAATGAGTGATTCTTCATTGGTTTTAAAACCTATTTCATCATTTCCTCTATCAATTCTGTATAATTCTTCTTGTGTTTACTTATCTGAAATTTAGACTCATCTGACGACTCATAACTACAATGCCTGCATCTTTATCTGCTCATGTCATCAAGATATTCTCATCTATCCTCAGGTCACTTAGTCAAATGAAATGTTTCATAGTCAAGTGTTAAAATTAAGCTTCGTCAAGACTAGTATTAAAGTATATGAAGGAAACACAGGGTGGATTTAAGGTACATTAGAACGTGTCGCATCTGTATTTGAACCTAGGAGTAACACCACTAGTGAATTCCATTAAAATGGGTTGATGAAATAACAAAGGAAAACATTTTTTGCAGCCACTCTGCGAATAACTTCCACTAGTTATGTACTGGTGCCTTTTAAGGATCAGGAAATGTTACCAGAATAGTGTAATTCCACGTATAGTTATATGTTAAACTTCTTTTCTGAAGTTGAATACATAGGAATTTCGGTGGGAGTCATATCCAGTCACATTTGAGAGCACCACCCAGGTTCGCTTAACAAAAAAAGAGAGTGAAGTCATTAATTTACCTATGTTGCAGCGAATGGTAGATAAATAATTAGTGGATGGTGACTAGTAGTGGAATCCAAAATGCGCATTTCTTCTAATTTGAAACCCGTCATCTGGATTTACCTGCATTTCACAGTGAGTGATGATATTCCCACAGAGGCTCGAACTAAGTGCCCATAGTTTCAAACGCCAAGGCGTTATCCACTAGACCACTTGGGCCACGAGAGCCACTTCTTGTGTAACGGGTCATATTAATTATTTATTTGAATTTTTAGATTTTCTTGTCAACTGATTGGACCTGGATTCCACTGCTAGTCATCATTCATGAATTAACTTTTGTTTACATGCCCAGACATCATCGAGGCATCTGCACAAGAAGCCGACATGTCAATCTGTCAGTCTTACATTTTATGAATTTAATTGTATTGATGACACTTCAGTCATTATGTTTTCCGATCTTATTACATTTGAAGATAACAAATTCATGTATTCACACTTTTGAATGTACTCAACCTCCTCACCTATTGTTTTCATGTCTGTTCAACTTTGCTTTGATGTTCTCTAATCACTCATGTTTCTAATCATTTTGTGAGTCGTTATGGCTTACTGATTGGTATTTTGCAGTATTTCAGTTACCACACTATATATATGACACAAATGTAGAGGCATGGTAATTCAAAGGAAGTTGAGCTAGAATAAAGATTAGGAAAAATTAGTACATGGAGAACCATGAAGAATTATTGATTCTAGGAGATTACAAAGAGCGAATACATCTCCGTCACTGAGACCTGTAATGAACTACATTGTCTTGGAGTGTCAAAGATCCATGCAGTCTGCACCACCATATATGACTCACTATGTGGCACATTTCAAGACTTCATGAATTCAAGTGTTGCTTTGCAAGGGTTTGAATCGGTGCAGGAGTTCATCATGATGTGACATATTTTAAGGATCTATTTGAAAACCTAGGAGTACTGGATATCTGTTTCACCTCAGTTTACATTTCTTCATTATCAAACATCTACTGACGTTCGAATAGATTGTCGTGACCAGTGGACTACAGCGGGAGGACAAATACCCGCCATGGATGACACTGGCTAGTGGTCGTGCCATGTCATGAGTCGACAGAAGTTGGAATTTATGAGTCATTGGATCAGGTCCCAGTGGCTAAATTGTCTAAGGACTCGCCCTGTAACCGGAAGGTTTTGGATCCGAACCCTATTTTATTGGTGCTTACTAATGAAGAGTCCCAAACTTGGAGGAAACAGGTGTTCAGTACTCCTAGCTAGTTTCCAATGGTTCTCTAATGGATGTCAGCTCATGATGAAATCCTGGAACTTCTTGAATTGATACCAGGATTGATTGCGATTCATAATAATCTACAAATTTTAACACACAACAATACTACTTGTTAGTCTGTTGAGGTGCATATATATAACTAAGATTCAACAGCTGAAAAAATGAAGTCGTCAAAGAGGAAATTTTCTTTTCTGTGAAAGGAAATGAAAAAGCAATTATACCGGTTATTATACACACATTTCTTCCTGTTATAAAGGATACAGGGGTTTATTATTTTATTGGTATCTTTTTTCATGACCGGACATATATTTACAGCTCATATGTCGAGGTACAGGAAATAAAATACTATTTTAATTGACTGGACACCTGTAGATTGTTACATTTTCTCAGCAATTTCATTTACTTTCCATAAAATCTAAAAGAGTGTTTTAAAGTGGTTTTATTCAAATGGTTGACTAACAAAAATGTCGGCTCAGAAGAAACTATATTCTTACAATGACCGGCGACTAGTTTGTCTAAAAAGCTAGTTAACATATCAGACTAGATTATAAACAGACTTCAATCGGAAAATTATTGAAAACCAGAGAGTACTGAGCATATGTCTCGTCCTGTTTTAGGTCTCTTCATCAGTGCAGACATCAAACTCAGGTCTCTCAGGTTACAAGGTAAACCTTTTAACCATTCAACCACTGAGACGGAACTTAGTAGCTCATGCAGTCTAACTCATGTCAAATTGCATCTACTGTTGGTGAATTACGTTTAAGATTAATGTTATGTCTCTGTTGACATCGTGGCTACTGGGTAAGAAGCTTTTACGATGTCTGAAGGCAAACACGATGTTATTTTATCAGTAGTGGTAGCTATCAATGGAATCCAAGGTGGACATTTTTGTCCTATTTGAGACTTGTTAGCTGGATGTACCTGCATTCACAGAAATAGAAGCAACTTAACCAAACAATGACTGATGTCAGTTGCACAGAGGCTAACTGTCACAGCCCAGCAGCCTAATGGATAGCGCCTTTGAAATCCAAAGGATGGTTGCGTCTCAGAAGGAGCATCATCACTCTCTGGAATTGCTGGCACATAAAGTTGACTAGTCCTGTGTGAGATGAAATGTCCAACAACATTGTTTTTTGTTTTAAATTTTCACTAGCTCGTTTCCAGACTTTATTGAATGCCTTCATTTTCATTTGTTTCATTGAATCCTAAATAAAATCATACTTCATAATTCTTTCTAGCACTGAAATATATAACTGAAACTAAAATAAGAGGATTAAACCGAATACTGAATACTGATCAGTTAATCTGCTTTTTCTCTTTTTAACCTGCTCTAGTTGTTTTCAGTTTAGTTTTTAATGAGTAAACATCAAACCAGTCTGCCACTTCATTTCTCTCGCTTGTATCGGTTGATACGCACTCATCCTCGCAGTTTTTCACTCCACCATACTTTCCCAAAATTCAACTTCAACTTTGTTCTGCGTAAATACTTATGCTCTTTTGAGCATATTCAGAAATAATTAAGTCATTAGTATTTTGTTATTAACGATTACAAGTTGGACAAGCTGTGGCTTAAGGGAATACTATATGGCTCAGCGAGCCTAGTGCAACTGATTGCATTAAATAATAACCACACATCCAATCACTTTTAATTCACTTATATCTGTGTGCTAAAAATATCCACTATGCAAACAGTGGTCCTAAACATATTTACTGTCGATTTCATAATGTTTAAACAACTTCTATTATTGAAGCTACTGATGAAATATAGACTTCAGTTGTAAGCCCTACATCTTACAGATTCTAAAGAATATTTCTTCGAATAAAATAAATTTGACTTGTCATCCCTATTAGAAAACCAAAAGAACAACATAAAAGGTTTCATTTTAATTCAACATCATCAAAATAATCTCGTAGGTACATTTCACTCCCGGTGTTTACTTTATCAAAGAGCAACTTTACTCAGAGAGTTGCTGATATCACCAAGAATTATTCGAATCCCTACAAAACTCAAAACCCATTTATCAATCTCTAGGTCATCAGTGACTCTTAAGTGGATGTCCTGAAGTCCTAAGGCGATGTTGTAGTCGGTAGATTCCACGACTTCAGAGCAAAAAGGGTGGCTTTCAATTGCATAAGCTGACAACAGTACTATGTCGCAGATCGACAGAACGTAAAATTCACTGGCCAGTGAATTCAAATGGTCAACAGGTCCTCTTTGAATTCCCCAAGGACCTGGGTTCCATTCCAAATGGGATGATACGTGCTTACTGAATTAGGAGAATCCAAATATGACGAAACGGTTCTCCAACTTGTGCTGGTCAGAACCTACACTGAAATTAATCTCAATTCCTAAAGAAACTAAAACTCATACCGTTTCAGTTTATCTTGATTAATATCATTTTTTTCAAAAATATTTCAAGTAATAATTACTTATGAGTTTATTTCACTTAGAGTAAATAAAGCTTAACGGTTGACTTTATGTTTCATAATTTGATATTCATATGATAAATAATTTTGACATGCTTGTCATTTGCTTCATTTGTGTAACAATTGACTGAATGACTGAATGAATGAATGAACCGATGTTGTCTGATTTAAACAACGAAAACAACAACAGAAACGGCAATATGACAAGCAAGTTGACCGTAGAATTCGATTGACTTAAGCAAGCAATGGAAAAATAATAAAACTAAGTGTTTTTATTATATTGCTTAGATAAAATATAATATAATTATAAATGATTCAAAGGATACCAAGGCCGAGATTCGGCTATTGTTATTATCATTATTGTTCCTTTAGGTTCCGATTAGAACATTGGAATTCAACAGCAGATGTCCACTTTGTTTTGCTCTTTGTAGTCCTCTCCACCTGGCACGTCAGTTGCCCACAGTCTCTCACCTCCTCGTCATGCGATCTACATCAGACGCTCAACTTGTTGGATATGGTGCACGATGTCACTCGACGGTCTCTTCCATATTCACGTTTTTCTACATATTTCTTGATCGGTATGTTTGTGATTTATTCGTTTGCAGATCTTCTTGCTGCTGATTATTTCTGGATATCTAATCTTCAGTTTGAAGCTATCAAAGTCTGCAGTAGGTTCTGACCAATACAGAAGAACTCACTGACTTCACTTTAATGTTAAAAATCATGTTCTTTATGCTGAGTGTATATGGTTTCCAAACTGAATTCCTAGTGATAAACGTCCGTGTTGACTTTCTTAGCCTCGTTTTGACATTCTCATCCCTGCCAGTTGCCTGTAGTTGAAACGATTCTACCTAGATAAGTGAAAGATTTGACCTTGTTCGTATTTTATTTGTTGACAGTGATTGGTGCTTATTGTTGTTGAGTGGTTATCTGTATCGTCTCCATGTGACACTGGATAAAGATAATCCATGAAGTCCAAATTTTCTGCAGTCTTCTTGTCCATCCAGTGTATTCCTGTCCTGCTGTTCCCCCAATCTGACGCACAATCCACTCCACCACAGTCAGGAATATCATTGACAGTGACAGTACTCAGCCTTGTCTTACCCATGTTTTTACTTCGAAGGCTTCGCTGGGTTTTCCATTGTGGATCAGCTGACACGTGGCATTGTCATATAGCCGTTGGGAAATTCATAGTGTTGAAGCATTCTCCAAATGACTTCTCCGTCAACATCATCGAAGGCTATTTAAAGGGATGTAAATGAGATAGAGTTTTGACTGCCACTATTGTTATGTTCGATGATGATGCATGTTGTTGCTATTTGATCAGCATATGATTTCCCTTTCTTGAACCCAGCTTGTTCCAGGAAGCGGAGTTCCGCATCCAGCGCACCTTCCATCCTCTCCAGGATAACGCGATTTAGTATTTTACTTGTTGTGGACTAGAACCAGTTCTTGTGGAGGCCTAAGTCGTCCTTTTTTGATAGTTTGGCAAGACAGCTTTTCTTCCAACCAGTAGGTAACTTTCCTTCCTCCCAAACGTTTTGCAACAGATATTACTATTTGGATGCAATTATATTATATGAGACTAATTGAAAGATGCTTTAGCAGTTTCAGTGTCATAACTCTTAATCACAACATAATGATGGTTGAATTTCCCATATGAATTAAAGTACAACGTACCTTTGTATAGCGACATTTGTAAACGATTTCGTACAGTTGTTTTAATTCCTCTATGTTCCAAGTGGAACATAGGACTTGAAGCCTGAAATCTGAAGTTTCAATGGCATTAGCGTTTTTTTATAATAGGAGTGACTGCTATCTTCATGTCTAACCTCTTCTCTTTATTGAGCCTAATAATATCTGGGCGGGGTTTATCAGGGCACCAAGTGGGAGTTAAAGTCGGACAGCACTTAAAGTAATCGGAAAAATGAATTTCGATATCGAAGAACAAAAACGTTTAGGTAGTGCTATGTTTGAATTCGAAATCGTTATTCAAACATGGAACGCAGATTTCAGCGGAGATAATAGCTTTAGCAACGATTTCATTTTCATGGCAGTATATAACATAAGCAAGAGGCTAAGAGTTTCTATTCTTACAATTTGTCAGGCGGCTTATCTTGTTCTTGTTCACAGCACTATTCAGGAGTCTTATCAATCGATACTCAACATGCATCCATTTGAAGTCACCTTCATTTGTGCTCAAAAATTCATGCGTAAATTAGGAAGCCGGAAAGTTGGGCATTCATTGCTTCATTGCCGGTGTCTCAGTGGTCCTCAGTCTCTGAAAGAATTTATCAGCCGACATTAAATCGAATCAGGACACAAGGTGAATATTGAAAGGGCATTCATCATTGTCAACAAGCAATCAAATTTAGCATGTAATTGGATCTGCTGAATCTATTACTCTCAGACAACTCAAACCAAGCTTGTTTGTATGTAGGAAGAAACAATTAACCTTAGTAACAATTCATTACGTAATTATTTGTTCTGTTTTTAATTTGTTTACTACTCTCATTTTTATTGACACAATCTGTTTTCTGACGCACTGATCCTAACTCAATCAGTCAAAAGTATCTAATACAGTCCTACAGGAGGTCATTTTCAGCACGAGTATCTCAGTTGTTAGTTATCTAACTGCAGCACTGGGTAGGAAGTGTTCGAAACTCAGAAGGGACATAAGCTCCTTCAAGGTTGCTAATACGCCTTGCTGACGAGTGCCAACTAGCACGAGACCTAGATCCAAGGCCTACTGTGGCCAATTGCCTCCAACCATCTGATATCATCACTTAACCTATTTCAAAACAAATAAATTACAATTATATTTCAATGGTTTACACACAATGATAAGTTCTGTTATTGGTAATATTTCGAGCAAAATTACTGCCCGTGGTCACACCACTGTTGGAATTGGAAGAAAACTTTAATTAACTTCAGTTAGAGGACCACTAAAAGCAATTTCCGTTTGTTTTCAGGAATCAATCATGAGCTGAAATCGCCTAAGGAATAACTGGAAGACCTGGGAGTTTGTTTTGTTTACTGACGATAGTTTACTCATCTTAGTTGTCTTCTCCTGATGGCAGTTAACCTAAAATGTCCACATATTTATTATAAATCCTTTAGGTTCCAAATGGAATATACAGTGTCAACAGCAAACATTCGTTTCATCCTGTTCTCTGCACGGTTGCCCATAAGCAGCTTCTACAAACGATACCCGCCACGTCAGCCTCAGACCTACTCTTAAAATTGTTGTTTCCTATTCCTGTCCCACTCAATGGCTTGCTTGTCCTGTGATGTCAATCAAGGATCTTTTCAGTATGTGTCCAGTGCATTTAAATTTTCTTCAGCATATTTGCATGTGTCTAATTTTAGAATATATACAAAAAACAATAAGTTTTATCTTATAGTTACTCCTTATAGCGACCTTTCCTTTTGTTCATTTATATTTCTTAACGTCATTATCATTAGACATTATCGGTCAGCCCTCACATTCAATGTCCCCTTTGTTAATGTGTGTTTGTATGTATTTTGTGGCTATCGCATTTCTCTCAGCCCAATGACACTTGTATTCTGTTGACTATAAAACAGCACTATATCACCCAATTGTTCATTCACACTTCACATTTTTTCTGACTATACACCCTATACACATTTGATTGACTATGTTAACTAATGGACTATCAAATCAACTTACACATGCACCTCAATATAGTTTCTGATATTATTTTCATTTGCCTTTATTGGCTATATGTACTCTATTATTCATGGATTTATAACTGTAGAGCCTGAAGAAGAAGTTATCGAAAACAATTGTTCGCTCAAAATCTTGTTTTTATATTTCTTATCAACTGGTAATTGATATCAGGTATGCTTGCTTATTGATACTAATTTTGAGGTATCCAATCTTTGGCTGCACCTACCACTTGTGGCTCATCAACAATGATTCTTGTAGAAAATTCACATTGAATATCCAATTGAAAGATGAAGTACCTAGACTAGCCACTTCTAATTATATTTACGCATTCAACTGCGCCTTTAAAGTGAGCTATATTAGCCAGTGCTCTAGGGAACTTGATTTTTCGTCCTCAGGAATATCTAACTGTGTGATCAGATAAAGATGAAGTGAGAAGCATCAATTACTCGATATTAGAGCACCTGGTTCAAACTGGCCAGAAAGCAAATATTGAGGAGTCCTTCTCCATCATCCATCAGGTACCAAACAAATTGACGGAAACATCCAAGTACCGCATGCTCCAAACACAAGAGGCTATCGTGTGTCACCTGGGACAACCGGTATTCTGTGAGCAGAAGAAACAGGCCCAACCGCTGTTACAGCCCTGACCTGCTGTCGAGTTTGCAAATTCATAAATACCTTATTACATCAGCCTTTTGATAAGACCCTCAATTCCCTTACCCCTTTTCATTACACTTGCATTAACCAACCTTTTGCTTGTTTATTTAAACGTAGTTGTTAAATTACACACCGACTCAAACACAACACACATAAAATTCAACTCCGAAAATCTTCTTTCTCTATCCCTGTCCTTGACATGATCATTCATCCATCTGAAGTTAATAATCAATATGAATAAAACTTAGCATGAACTTGACTCATGAGAATTTAATACTACACGTTCGTTGTCATTCAAAATCATTTACTTTGTAATATTGGTGTTCAATACAGTATTAGAATTTTACATATTACCACATAATTAATATTTTGGACTATAATCTATTAACAATGTAATTGCAAATAATCTTTGGAATTCTGATCTAAATGATTTGATGTTACTATTTTACAAACAACTAATGTTGTCAATTACATTCTTTGATTATTATCAATATGTAACTGTATAATCTGATGATGAAGTGATCGAAAAGCATATCTTTTGTTCAGTAATCAATCTTTTGAAATTTCAAATGGGCATCGTTAATCAATAAAATATTTTCGTGTTAGCATTCTACGGATTTTCTCTGATTTATTGGAGGACTTCATCATGAGCCAACATAATTTAGAGAACCATTGGAAAACTTGGAAGTACTGAACAGCTGTTTCGTCCTGTTTTAGGACTACTCATCAGTAAGCGCCAACCGGGGTTCGAACTCAGGACATTCTGGCTCCAAGGCCAGCAACCTCGTAGACCATTAAGCCACTGTGACCCAGTCCTACGGCCCATGAATTCTAACTTCTGCCAATTCATGAGATAGCGTGACCACTTCGCAATGTCTTCAGTCACTTCACTTGACAGCAATGGAAGTATATAAAGTTACATTTAGGTTTGATGTTTTTAGGTAGGATTCTCTCTAAATTGACACGCTGTCCGGCTTCGATTCTAGGGCAACACAGTTTGGAACCTCACCTGGCTGGTAGAAAGCCAAGAGATGAGGTGAGACTCAGCGTGAGACCAGAAAAAATAACACAGGCGCTACTGAAACTTCAAAATTCGAAGGTGGAAAGCTTTGGTTACACTAGGAACAAATAGGAATGAACATAAACCCTGGCTTTTTCACTTCTTTTGACTGAACATACATAGTGTAGGTTTTGAAATGTTGATTTGCGGGACTTTGAATAATTTCAAGTTAAGTCACGAAATGGTGTCACATCGGAAAACATTGGAAACGAGGGAGTACTGAATAGCTGCTTTGTACTATATCTGGTCCCGCAGTAGTACTCAACCAAGCACTCGACTCTGTAATGAGTCACTACTAATAATAATAGGAAAAATTGTAGCAATGACTTTATTCCAAATAGCACTTTTCATACAGTGTGGAGTACGCACCATATTGCAAAATACTGCCCCTGGTTTTCTCTCTACCCTACATAGTAATAGAAAAATCAGCTGCTTATCTGCTATTCATTCTCTTATTTCCTGATACAGCCGTGTAATATCTGCCAATGTCTGTTCTCATTTCGAAACTAAAGGCGCTACTCTCCACAGTTTTTCAGTATAACTCAGCAATTCCCATAGAGAAGCTGGTGTGCATGATGAAACGTTGGCTTACTGCATGGTCAAAAGTCCTCCAAGTTACCACAACATGTCTCATTTATGTCTGATATGCATATAATGTACCATTGAATTACATAATCCCCGGCCAGTATTGAGAAACAAATGGAGGGGCGTAAGATGTTCGTTGAGGGGCGATTCAGATGACACTTGGCACTGGCCCTCTTCTGGAAAGGGTTGAGTTTCGAAGGTTGACATGAAGAAAATCATATGGAGAGGGAACGAAACATTGTTGATAAGGTGGTTCCGGTTGAAAATGACGACTGAGAACAGGGCTCAATGAAAATATGCCGCTGAGGCTCTATGGTTATTACTATAATGTTACTCCCAAAATGCAAAAACAGAGTGAAATAATTCCATCGTTTATGATTATTCCTATGGGTTCCCAGTGAAACACAGAGCTTCAAAAACACATCCTCATTCTGTATTTTTCTCTGCAGTCCTTTTCAGATGGCCCCACAATTATCAATCAGCTTTCTTCTCCTCCTTACAAGATCTCAGTAATGTCACTCTCCGACTATCGCCCCACTCATCGATTACAGTCTGCCTCCTCAGCGAGTGTCCAATCCATCTCCACTTTCTCCTGCATATTTGTTCACCGATTGGTTCTTGTTTTGTTTGTTCCCATAGTTTCTTTTTGGTGATTCTTTCCGGCCATCTGATCTTGAGTATAGAACGAAGACAGCTGTTGATAAAGGTCTGCATTTTGTTGGAAATATTCTTCGTGACCCGCCGCCAAGTTTCTGATCCGTATAGAAGAACTGACTTGACTAACGTTTGTAATGAAAATCCGAATTTTGTTTTTGAGTGTTGCTGAGTGACGACGATTTCCAGATTGGTTTCAGGTTGATGAATGTGTTTCTCGCCTTCTCGATTCTCGATTTGACATCCTCGTCCGTTCCTCGTGTAGTTGAGACAATGCTCTCTAGATAATTGAATGAAGTAACCTCTTTCAAATCCCTCCTGTTGATGGTGATTGGCGCTGGATGTTGCTGCTGTTGTTGTTGTTTGGTTATTTTCATAACCTCCGAGAACAAGACATATAAGTGAACAATATTGTTTGCAATTAGATCTTCAGGCCTTACTCTAATTTACATAGATTTTTATATAAAAATTTTAACCAATGACGTTGATTTTGTGGATCAAATAATAATTATTATTATGTGGTAAATATTTTGAACGTCATTCATAAGGATGACTATAGTGATAACAAAATATTGATAATAAGGTTTATGCAGGTGGCGATAAGAATAATAAAGGTAGTAATATGTGTATATGTAGACAATTCAGTAAATAAATTAGGTCAAATCTTAAAACTTACGTAATCCTATAGGTGAAGTGGACAGATAATCATAGTTTAAATAAATATCATAAAAGTACGAAGAAGGTGGAAAATAAGAAAGGGTGGGAGGGTTCTGATTAAAATTCACCTAGGCAAGCAAGGGAGAGACGAAGGTAGAACAAACTTCTCTTGTATGCAAAGACTAGGATTGTTCTCTCGAATTCCCATAGCTTCGGCTGTGTAAAAGACGTGTTCTGATTCCGTTCGAAAGACTCGATGGAATGCGATAGATAACTTTGAAGGCACTATTGTTTTTGATCGCTATCAATCAAATGAGCCAAGATAGAACTTCTTATAGATTTTATTTTACCTTTTCCAAACCAAGAAGGAAGATGCTCAATAATGCGTTCCCTAAGCTGTCTAGTTGTTCGCACTATATGGCTGTCTACACAGGAGCAACTAAATTTATAGATACACATACATGTGGCACAGCTAGGTAGCTTGTCTTTCACTTCAGCAATCATAATCAGTCGGGTGGAAAATGACAAACAAAGGGTAGCTGCAGTATAAGTCCAGTTTATTGCTCTCGAAAATCTAAGATGTAATACCTCACTAGCCGATTCCTCAGTTTTCCAATTATTTCAGTAATGACTACAACTGATTTTTCAAATTACTTATCATTATTAGTTGACCACGAACGCACAAAAATTATTGAATTCTTCGAGCTTTTTCCTGTGACATTTTGTTATGCACACCTAGTCTCGATTAAACCTTAAAATAACTATTTAACGAGTTATCGCTCACTGGCGTGAGCCCTTTATTTCTCTCTCTGTTTCGATTGCTTGATTATTATTGGCTGTTAATACCTTTAATGGATCACTGAATTACTGCATTTTCAAGGTCACTCCAACTGTATATATACTGAGTTTCTGTGTAGGATTTTGACAGTTGTTTGAGACGGTTAAATGTTTCTTATCTACGTCCAGTCTTTGCATGTCGTTGGGGTCATAGCTGTTGCTGTTGACGTGCGATTAGGACCAATTGGCCAGAGCGCTAATTTAGCATTCGCTCACAGTCTACCAGGTCATAGTTCCGGTCATAACACATTTTAATTAGTGTTCAGTTTTCACGAATATCCCTTTGTCATTGTTCAAATCATTGTTTCAATTAATACATTGGAATTTTTAATGATATGCTATATCACAGCTGTGTATACGCCGTAAAGCGTATTCTTCAGCGGACACTTGCTTCTCGCTTTTTATTATTGCGTTGTAAAGTATCCTTCGTATTTCGTTATTATTATTATTAGTACTATAAATCCATATGGCTACTGCCTTTAATGCTAAACAGTTTAGATCATAAACTGTAGTCTTTAAATTGAATCAGTATGAAGCACAGACGTATTCAACACGCAAGAAGACGAAGAATCTTTTCGGCTTTTTCGACGAAAAATGAGGGTAACTTTAGTGTTTTCTTTTTTCTTCATTGCAAGGAAACTCGACAGGCATTAAAGTGATTTTCTTTAATTTGTATATTTTTCTAAGTGTTTCTCCCTAGGAAGAAAATGTAGTGTTTTTTCAATACCAAGCGAAACAATATATTTATACTCATACTACAGTAATTTCCAACTGTTGTCTTATTGAAGCAATATTTCGATGGATCGATTGTTGAGTAACTACATCCTGTAATACTGTCTGCTTGACTGGTTTTACTCTGTATCAAAAGTAGTATTTACCGTTCAAAGACTGAAGACTAAATGAAGTGAAGACTGTTCCGCTTGACAAAAGGATTCAAATGAAATATGCGCAAAAATAAGATGGAACCTTTTATGCTAGCACTTAACAAAATTATTGAAAAAAATAACAAGAAATAAAGGCGGTGCCTGTCATACCAAAGTCATCTTCTGGAACAGGTCTAAAGTTTAGGCCAAACGCAGTTATGTCTACGTTTTTAAATATTATGGAGATACGTCTCTTGCATGTTCTTTAACCTTCTTTGGAGTCTTTTAATGACCCGAAGCTGTTTGCTTTATAATGCAGAAGAAACACATGAGATGCTGTACTACATCACAGTATTGTTTCAAGTCTTGATAAAGGCGAAAAGTTTGTTCGAGCCTCCTTTCTAAACTATACTGCTGGTTTCGAATTTAGTCCTAGTAGGCAGATTTCAGCAAGCACCGAGTTCTGGGTTACAAGTCGGCTGTCTTCTTATTTTTTAGACAGGAAACAACATACTGTTTCAAAATGGAACGCAATCTGCTTCGTTGCTAACGGAAATGGGTGTGCTTCAAGGCGCTGTGCTTTCACCATTTTTTCTCACATATGCATGACCTCCCGTATTCTTCCGAAGCTGACTTCATCAAATATGCCAATGATTTGATTGTTTCTCCCTCAGTAGTTTCTGCATTTATTCTTCGTTACATGAATAGGTTCTCATCGGAAGTCAACAAATTGTCTCACCTAGGTGGTCTTATCCTGGATCCATTTGAATGCTATATTGTCAATGTTAGTTTCAGATGCGAAGAAGACTTGAGTGAACTGATTAAGTTCCATAACTCGTGCAATATTGAGGCACTGTGATAGGGAGGCAATCGAATATTTCCCATCTCAGCATCAGTTTCTTTCCAAGTCTTTGTTCCTCGTCTCATATCCTGTTGATTTCTAAACAGATTTTTCGTTAGACTTATTACAGAAAAAAACTGACACTTTCTAAAATAACTCTACCTTTTTTCTTACAATCCATTGATTCATGTATTCTGCCTATTCTTCTTTATTCTTAGCCCTTATTCTTCCCTGCACTTCTCGACAAAGTCTGTATGATACTATGTAGAACATCAAAGGCTGTAGAGTTAATAATGCGCCCTTGTATCGTCTAACTGACATTATTGTCAATAGACACTTCAATTTTTGCAGGCATTTGGCTAAAGCTATTCTGTCTGATACTGGACATCTTTATTCTCAACGTTTTTCTTGTATATCTTCGGGTAAAACCAGAAAGAACTTCATAAGAATTTATGCCTGTACAGCTAAATATAAAATTCTACCATGCCATATTTAGTACGAGTTTTGTGTGAAAAGTTAGATGTCAGGAAAGAACCTACAGACATTTTAAATCAGTAACTGAACCGCAAAGTATAAGCAAATATTATCACCACATGTATTGCCTGTGATACTTTCTACTTATACTTCATTATGTTTCCACCGACATTCTGTTTATAGTGTCTACAATATTAATATTACTGTTTTAAATTTTATGTATATATACATATTTTTGAAAACAGCTAAATAGCTGCGGTATGTATAAAAACGCTGAAAAATTGCATTCTGTATAATTATGATTGTTTGGAATAAAGTGATTATTACTATCAACGCACGTAAACTGAAACGTCATCTTCATTTCGAATGTTCTTCAATTTCTGACTGACTTTACAGTCTTATAAAAATAGGATTAAAACTCATTGAGATAGCTTGGGGCTGCATTCACAATAATACTTTGGAGGGAAGTTGATTCTCTTAAAGAACGACCTTTATTAGGCTTTCTGAGCAAATTCCAAGAAATTTATGACTACCTTCCAATTTCTAGACAACCTGTGGATATCTTGTCGAGGTCTTTAAATCTTCCAAACTGTTCAATATTCAAGGAACACAGAGTTAACTGCGATTTAAGGAAAGCACCGTAGTCAAAAATATCAACTCAACTTAGGCATAGTATGTGTTCACTATCGCATTCCCACAGCAGCCTCAATTTAATGTTTTACCACGTCAATTGTTAAATTATTCAACTCACTTAGATGATTTCAATTTTGTCAGCTGTAACTTCCTTGAGTTATGATTTAACCCTACTGAACGTTTGTCCAGTTTTCTATCTTCTCTCTCACTTCACTCTCTGCTTTGCAATCAACATAAACTGGCAACTAATTGAACTAAGAATTGTGATGCTTACATTTATCAACTAATGACCTTCTTTCTGACAACATTCCGTCTTTGAAATATGTTGTCTTCATCCTATTATATGTTTGTTTATATATATGTATACATAAAAGAAAAGTTATCAGAGTCAATGTTGAATTTATATAAATTACAATGTTTACTTAGGGGTCAAAATCACAGATAAGAGATGTGAAAAACATCTATGATAAAAACTGGAAATGTTATTGTGGGAAATAACCCATGGTTTTGAAATGCAATTTAACTTGCAATTTTCACACGGGGAACTGGAGCGACTCAGACAAGTCCTCAAAGAGAATGGATGTCCTCCAAGATTTATCGAGAAAAACACGAAGTTAACCAAAACCCTGAAAGAACCCAGACGGTGCGGAAGAAATTGTTATTTATGAGCGTTAAATTTAAATGTGATAAGGCACAGTTGAGATCCTGAAGAATCGCTTATGTAGATCACTAAGGAAAGCCTTCTTTTCGGTTGAGCTACGGATCAATTTCTACAGCCGACAAATGATCAACGGATGTGTGAAGGATAAACTGCCTCTTTGGGCAACCTCAATGTGTGTTTATCAATTCACCTGCTCGTGAGGTGCTCGTTATATTGGCAACACAAAGCGCACACTTTTTAAACGCCTCTCTGAACATTATCCAGCATCGTTAGCAAAATTACAATGCAACACAAATACCAGTACTTGGTGAACAACGCAAGCCAATTTACTGGAATGGAGATTCGGTTAGGTTATGAAGACCCCTAAATCTTGGTTTAATGTCCATTTTATATTGAAGACCATATTGTGGAAACTGACACTGAAATAACAGCAATTAACATCCAAGGATTTCGGTAATGTTAACGTCTAATAATCACCAGTATTTACATAGTGGGGACACCGTAACTCATGGGGGAATGCGGGTACATCCAGCTGTGACGAGTCTCAAATAGGACAAAATGCACGTTATCCACCCACTGAATAACTTCAGTTTAAATCTGCAGACATCATAGCAGCATCCGCACAAGCAGCTAACATATCAACAGAGGCCAAACACATCAGTCCATTGAATCTACCGGAAATTCCAAAATGAATTAAGTAATAAACCTAGTTTTATTTGAAATTTTTTATAGAAACAAGTAGTTCTGATTTTCTGTTTGCGGAAATTTTCAATACAGCTATATATATGACAAGTTGATTTCACTTATGACTGATGTCTCTTGCCGCCATATTTTCATACAGGCAAAAGGTAAACACAACTGAATGAGTATTGTCGCTTCACTCATCCATGACTGAAAGTTTTACAGTGAAGGTTTGCACAGACAACTAACCAAACTAACTAACTAACTAACTAACCAAGACTTGTCAAGCTAATGAGGAAAATATTTTTTGATTCCGGGAAACGAGAAAATTACGTATGACTGACATTTAAGTGGTTAATTGTCTGATTTAGGCAGTGTGGCAATAAGTTGACTGAAAATCATTGAGACTGTTGTTTCGCCATAGACGAGACAGAGGGTTGAAGTGGATTGAGTCAAGCGTGTAGATGTTTTGTGTGTTCAATTCGATAATAATAATAATAATACTAGTTTTAGTGAACTTTCTAATGAACAGAAAAATAAAATATTTTTATTTTGTTTTAAATTTCCTCCATTTTTTTTTCAACTGGTTGAATGAAAAAAAATGTTTTCTCTACGCTTCGTTACGTATGCAAAAGTTATGGCGGATAAACATTTTTCAAAAACAATTATAATATTGCGTGGACAGTGTAGGTTTCTATATGTGGCTAAATCCATCTCTGTATGTTGTAATTTTCTGATTTTCCTTTTTCATATGAGGATTTGTAGTGAGACTACTCTTTTTATGAAAGGAGTGTATTTGATAGGTTTTCTGAAAATTACAGTGGGCATGATAAAAAGCTGTCAATATTTGTCATATATGGGTAAGGAATTTGACAAATCACAAAAAGCATTTCTAGGAGGTTTTTTGGTATCTGCCTTCCCTGGCCAGAAAGATTTAGCGAAAAGAAACTTGGGGAGTGAAAATGGATCTGCGTCAGGCCCTAGAGTGTAGCCTGAAAGGGAAGTGTTGAGTGGGACGTCCAAGGGTGACATGGAGGAGATCTTGTGAAGAGGAGCTGAAACAGCATGGATTACCATGGATGCAGGTGAAAAGAACAGCAGAAGACAGAAGCAAGTGGAGGCGTGTATTTGAAGCCCTATGTTCCACTAGGAACCCAAGGGAACAATAATAATATGTCTTGTTCTAATATTAAAAATGGGAATATTTCAAGATATATATGTCTGTAAAAACAGCAGTTCGAATTTATGTTCTTCAAAGAACACAGAGAGCGTTTAGGAACCTTCTGATGATGAGACTGTGCACAAATATTTTAACAGTAAAGTGACACAAATACCAAGCAACGGGTAATATTAAAATCTGACAGTAGTTCACATTCAGACTATGCCGTATGGGAAAAAGACAATAGGGCTTTCCGCTACTCTTACAATGAATAAGATCTCACGGGATCTACGTAGCCCTTAAAAAGCATAGAGTCAGAATTGTCATTTTCCAGTTACACAGTCCAATGTAAGAATTCAGTAAAGTTTGTGTTTACTAAGCTGATTGTGTTGAGCAGATGCCTATAGTTCAAGTAGTTTGAACTTACCTATACTGTCTGAAATGAGACGGCCATGGAGGATTTTTGATGATCTCAGCTACAAATCAGCAAAATGGCCCATCAATATTTAGGTTAATTTGATCTTACCAGTGAATACTCATTCACACTGATGTGAGAGGTCCTCAAGTACGCGTGTCAATCAGTAGTATATCCGATCCTGCTAAAACAAAATTGGCCTTAATGTACAGTAAAGCATTCAGAGTCTTACAATCTCATATTATATGATCACTCTTAGTTTTATCTGTCTTTTTTTAATAGTTTAGAAAAAAACACTGAACCTCAGGCTATTTAACCGTATGTTGTTCATATAAAACTTGAAATAGTAGAATTACGTAAAGTAAAAGCAAGTCAATAGAATTAGCTAGAATTGAAAAAATTACTGAAGTCAAAGGATGGTTACAAGGGGAGGGGAAAGTTGTTTTTAAAATCTTAATACATATTATGTAGTTGGCCATGGCAAAAAGAAGGGGCTGTACAAATTTCTTTTGAATATACACAGATATGGCTTGTCCAGATGAATTCTGATTGCCTCTGCTTTATGTAAAAGTCATACTCGCAGAGCATATGAGAGATTGGCTGATATACGCTGAATAACTTTAGAAGCTTTGTTAGAGTCGATTTGATGTCCAGTGTCGACGAGATGAGCTCGTATTGAGCTGCATATAGCGGCTTTATTCGGACGTTTGCCAAACCAAGATGAAAGGTGTTCAGAAATTCGACGATGAACTTGCCTGATCGTACGCCCCATGTAACTAGCTCTCCACACGGGCAGTTAAACTGGTAAATACACATGGAAGAGGCGGAACAGGGCAGTTTGTCTTCATTTCTTGAACCACGTATTGGTCAGTTAGTGAATATACAGCATAGCTTTCTTGCACAGAAAGTCAGTAGGAAGGCCCTTCTCAGACACTGTGATAAGATCTCGCTATTGACACCACCCGTGAAATGTGATCTCAGGAGGACTTAGTTGTTGGGGACATGTCATTGTTCACGAATTTGGTTGTATATGCGTTTCTACATGGAAGGTAGCGAATATTACCGTGTTCTTCGGTCAGTATCTCATTTGGACAGATAACTCTAGCTTGGTGAACCAGACATCTAAGCAGATTACTCTTGTATTGTAGAGTTAGGAAGCTTAGGAAGTGAGTATATTGTCCAGTGGAAGTAAGTTTTCCATAAAAACGTCTACATGTTGTTCCGTCTGTTCGTTCAGTCATTCATTATGAAGTCCAGTTTTCTTCTTCTTCCTCAGTGAAGCTTATGCTAGGATGTGCTCTTTTGAATTTATCCAATATGTCTTTAGCCTCACTTTCTTTCTTAACTACTAGCAATGCGTCATCAACATATCGGCAATAGAAATCAAGATTGTATATTACATCTTTAAGTGGACCATTCTCTCTGTTAGGATTGGGCCCAGTGGTGAGCTTTAGGCAACACCATCGGATTGTCTATACATTTCTTCATTGAACAGGGAATTTACGTTCATTGTACACTTTAGTAAGAGTTCTCTTAGAAAAGACAGGAATTCCAATCTCTTTATCTTGCTTTTCAATTCAACTGTTTCCAAAAAAGCACAATGGTGAATCAGGAAGATACATCCAATGATATCATAAATTTGTTTACTGTCTTCACGTACATGCTGTCCCATTAACATTCAAATTTTTTCGTATTATGCAACCTTTGTCTAGAATTACTGATCTTCACCCCCCCCCCTCAATTATACAATTTGATTATTCATTATTATTATGAAGTATTATGATGATCAAAACACACTACTCAGGACTAATTTTCATTTTGATGCTATGTTAACCATCAGAATGCATGCTTCTACATACTACTGATTGTCTGGTGCCACCCATATCAGTAGTGTTTATTAGCTAGATCGAAGTGTTCTAAACATCGGACAGTCGTTTATTTTGATAAAAAATAGTAACTTTAATAAATTTATAATTATTACTCATAAGTTAAAGTATTCACTTCAAGTGATTTTAAGATATTTTCGTCAACAGTTTCATAAAATCGCTTAAATATGATCTATTTAAAAAAAACTGTTTTGGAGGTTATGAGTAACACTCAATGCTAACAGATTTAATCTGCATTCAGTAAACACTTAACTTTTGTTGTACTTCTTGAAATAAAGGTGATGAATAATTTGTGAGAGATGGAGTATTAGATGAAAAAAAGGGTTTTTGTGTTTTCAGAATTAATAATCATATAGGAAGGACACAAATGAGATTGAGTAAAGAATTGTCTTTTAGACAGCTTGCTCATCATGTTCTACAACCATACACAAATATACTAATTAAATAATAATTTTCAAGTATTGGTTTTGTAGGTAATTTTGTTTGATTTTTTGGAGGATTTCATCATCATCTGAAATTGGGTAGAGAATCATTAGAAAACGCAGGAGTACTGGACAGCTGCTTCGTCCTAGTTCGGGACTCTTCACAGGCAGTAACTCATCGAAGAAGACATTGTGAAGTGGTCGCGTTGTGAATTTGCAGAAGTTAGAGTTCATGGGCTGGCTGACCATTGGATCAGGTCCCAGTGGCTTAGTGGTCCTCGAGCTTGCGCACCTTGTAACCAGAAGGTCCTGGGTTCGAACCCTGGCTGTGGTTGCGTACTGATGAAGATTCACAAAGCAGGATGAAACAGCAGTCCAGAACTCCCAGGTTTATCAGTGGTTTTCCAACCGATGTCGGCTAATGATGGAGTCCTCCAAAAATAATAATTATTGTTAACGAGATTAATGCTTCATAAATGATATCAAGTTGTTAAAACTGGCAGTGGATAGTTGCACACACAGTTTGTTCAGAGGCTGAGAACTTGGAGGTCATTTATGCATATTGTGATTGGTAGATTTCCTTCGCGTAAACTGAGGCGAGCTTTATTATGAGAATTACTATTGTTTCCTTTAGTTCCTGGAGAGGCATAGGGCTTCAGTTGCATGTCTCCATTGCGTTTGGTTCTCCGACAACGTTTTCATCTGGCTCCACGTCTGTTCACATGCTTTCATCTCCTCTTCATATGATCTACTCCTCGTCACCCAAACACTGACGATCAACTCGCGGCTTCTCATTCGGGTTCCACTCGAGTGATGTCCTAGAATGTGATGGATGTCACTAGATGATGGTTTGTGTTCTCAGTGTATGGCCAATCAACCTCCATTTCTTCCCGCAGATTTGTTGCATAATTGGTTCTTGCTGGGTTGGTTCGCTTCCAGAGATCTCTGTTGCTGATCTTTTCTGGCCGGTCACCTGATCTTGGGTAGCATTGATCGAAGACAGCTGTTGATGCAGGTCTGTAGTTTGTTTGATGTGTTCTTCCTTACGCGTCATTCCTCTGATCCATAAAGTACTACTGAAGTCTCATTGGAGCTGAAAATCCGGATCTTATTTTTAATTCTGAGTGCTGTTCATCTCCACACAGACTTGAGAGCATTGGAAGCTTGCTTTGCTTTCCCGATCCTCGCCTTGATATCCTCATCAGTTCCCTCCGCCTTAAGTTGAAACGATGCTTCTCAGGTAGGTAACGGAGATTGTTTCTTTCATATTTTTCCCGTTTACGCTGACTGTTGTCTGTTGTTGTTGCTGTTGACCAGGAATCTTCATCACCTGTGTCTTCTCTATGTTCACCTGAATGCACATCCTTCATGCCTCTTCTGCCGATTTTTCGGTTTTCACTTGCATATCTTACATTTTGTGTGAAATCAGACATATATCACTGGCGAAGTCCAAATCCTCCATGTCTTTTGTGTGGGTCCATTTTATGCCTGTTTCCTCACTGCCCACCTCTCTCTGTCACATCATCCAGTCTGCCGTAATCAGGAAAATTGTTGGAGAGAGTAGGTAGCCAGCCAGCCTGCCAGCCTTGTTTTTACTTCGAAAGATTTCATATGTTTCCTTTTGTGGATTACTTGGCACGCAGCATTGCCTTACGATTGTTGGATGAGATGTATAATTGTTGGCGGCACACGTAGTAGCGAATTAGTTTCCAAATCACCCCTTGATCGACGCTACGCTACTTAAGGCTTTTCAAATTCATTGAAGTTGAGATAGAGAGCTGACAGCCATTCCAAGCTCTGTTCAATGATGATGCGTGGTGTTGCGATGTTATCGATGCATGACTTGTTTCTCCTGAATTCAGCCTGCTCCAGTCGAAGTTTTTCATCCACAGCGTGTTTCCTCTCTCCAGGATGATACGGCTTAGTATTCTGCTTGGGGTAGACAGTGGCAAAATGCCGCGCCAGCTCTTACATTGACTTAAGTTCCTTTTTCTTGGAAGTTAGAATAAGTAGCCTTTCTCTCAATCCGCAGGTACCTTGCTCTCCTCACACACCTTCTCCAGTAGTGGTGTCATCATGTTCTCTTTGAAATAGTATTAATAAAATCAAATGGACATTATATTTTTTATTTATACGTATAAACGTCACAGATGTGATATGCATTGGATCGACTTACAATAAGAATAGTATTGGGTAACTTAATAAAAAGAAGTATAAAGTCTGAAGATTTAGTCTTTTTCCGTTTGTTTTAATGGATGTATAAGAAAAGCAGTTGTGTAAAATTTACTATTTGCAAAAGAGAAACTGTGATAAATAAATCACAATTTCTACGATTCTTCAACTCTCTCACGAAATATATGGACGATTTATCTATAGAACTTCACCAATTCGATGATTGTTCCCTCCGTTTTTCACATAATCAGTGAACCTAAGAAAAGGAGTTGTTCACCTGAAGTAAGATCAGTTCACCTGGTATGTATACATCCTCAGAAGGTAGTCGAAGGAATACAGTCCTAATCTTTGAATGGAAAGAAAATATCCGGTTTCTCCTGGGGGATCCGTTGGTGATGTAAACTGTTGAGACTGACCTCGTACCACTATCAGCTAAGGGAATCGGATCCACATCTTCTGGGTAGAATGATTATTAGACTTTATGATAAATATGATGCACCTATAAAAAATCTTCAACCGCGATTTATTTCAAATGAGGTGTTATAAACTCTTTTTAATCTAAATATGTACTGTTTCATACTAAATTATTTTTCAAATAGGTTGACTATTATTCTGTTGTAAATATATGTGGATTTATGTCGACTACCTGTATCTCTTTTATTTATCATTTCTAGGACATTGCATAGTTTACGAGAATGATAGGCAACGTAGTATGACTTGTGTGAAGTGCGTCGAAGTCATAAACGGTTATTATTTCTTCATTGCGTCATCAAGCCTTGTGTGAAACGCTTCAGTTACATTTAGTCCGGTTGCGAATAGTATTAGCATGCATTATTGTCAAGAAGAAAAAAGCCGTTGAATTTGTGATTGTATTGTAATAACGACATATAACCTAATAAACGTAGGCTTTGGACGTACACAATCTGTATTAGTAGTCTAGGAACTTCTTGAACTAAGTGATCTCGCAACATGGTGTGCTGAATCCTGTCTAAAGTTTAACACTGACAAATGCGGCTGGATTTGTATCGTTAACAGTAACCTTGACCTAACTCTTGAAGTAAATTGGCGAAAACAAGCCAAGCTCAACTGGGTCGTAGATCTCCATACACTCTAGTAATTTAAAGTTCTCTGAACAAACTGATTATCCTAGACGTAAAGCACGAAGGTTCCTTGGATGCATAACTCGCAATTTCTTTTGTTGTGGAACTAGGGTTTTATTATGTAAAGTGTTAGTCCAACCTATTTTATAATACTACCAGTTTATTCTTAGCGGACTGAGATAGAATGACAAGCTTGAATTAGAGGGAGTGCAGCGGCAATTTACGTCAAGAACTCTTGATTTAGAATGTGGTCTCGAATACTCTGAGCGTTAGTTATTACACAGAATATATATATTTATAAATCACTTCTTGAGGACTCCACTTACTTTCTTCTGTGCTTCTGTCGTTTTTTTTCTCTCACCATTTTAGCTTCTATATGACTTTTTGAATGAGAATAAAGAATGTATATATTTGATCACTTACAATGACAGATGATCTGCAAACATTACTGGTCCCGTATCCTCTACCACGCGTCCTAGATGTCAATTGTGAAATACACCTTTATTCCAATAAAAAATCCCAATTACTATCTGTTAGGTGTCAATAAATCTGGTAGTTTAAGAAATAATGAACGCATGCTGATGGTTGCATTTTAAATCTTACTGACTTGAGTGATGATAATTTTCAGCTCCTATATGCTCCAATTGTCATTTTATATGCATTAATTCTCCATTTTTGTGATTCCTAGCCACACATGGACTGAAAATTACCTATTGATGTAACAATACTTCCTGGTGTGTTTAATTGGACAATTACTGTTGTAACCTAGGATGTTCTTCTCTTCCTAAATAGCTTTTACTAACGCTTCGGTATAGCACCTACCCATATATACACGATTCACTGGTTGACCATAACTGTCAGCATGAAACGGAAAGAAGTTTGGGTTGTCGGCAAAATATGATGGTGAGGGGTTTATAATTTAACATTTACAAGAACCTGTTCTGATCGCTTGAACCATTATCAAACAATTTAAACTGATTAAAAATGCCCATTAAAATTTTCAAAAGAATAGACACGGAACAAAGAGTACTCTTTTCGATAAATTCATCATCACGTTCTACAATTATATATACATTATAATGAATGAATTAGTCTTATGAACGACATTAATGTTTAAATAACATATGCATATCCCACTATGGCTAAGTAAAGGTTTAGTTAAAACCATTAACAGCTCGATATTAGACCATCTGGTGCAAACTGATCACAAAGCCAGCGTAGAAGAATCCTTCTCTATAATATTCCGGGTGCCTAACAAACTACCAAAATCGTCAAAGCACCGCATGCTCCAAACAGCAGAGGCTATTGCGATTCGCCTCAAACAACCAGTGCTCTTTGTTCAAAAGAAACAAGTCCAGCCCCCACTACTGCCCTGGCCCTCAGTAGAGACTATAAACTGATGAATTTGCACTCTCACCTTTCCTGATTGTCCGGACATTCAGCTTATTTTATGTTGATGCTGTTCAGCTGTAATCTATCAATATTATTGATTTGATGTTATTTAAACATTAATGTCGTTCATAAGACTAATTCATTCATTATAATGTATATATAATTGTAGAACGTGATGATGAATTTATCGAAAAGAGTACTCTTTGTTCCGTATCTATTCTTTTGAAAACAATTTAAACTTCTGAATATGCATTAATTTATAATACCTCACGATTGTAATTTATAACATAACTGATCGTGCCTGTAAAAATGGCATGCATTTCATGTAAACGCCCGTTTATAAGAAATATAAATTATTATTATTATTATTAGTTGACCAAATCACTCAAATTCTTTATTTTGTTATCGTAAAATACTATAACTTATTACATGGGCTTCTGGGTTGTATGTCACCTGTTTATAGTCTACTGGTTGAAGTAATCAATGAAATGCAATAAAAGTACCTCATTACACCCATTTCACTTACATGTAATTATCCCTTCTTACGCATATTACGTCTTCTAAGTTGGCATCACTTTTCCCTTTGACAAACAGTTAGTATTAATAATGTATGAATGGCGTGTTCACGTTTTAAGAAATATTTATTTCAACAGATACATTCATAATATCACAGCTTTTTCATCATTCACACGTACATCCTCTGGGTATTCTTCATGAAAGCTTACAAATAAGTTGAATAATCACAGGAGTAATAGTTGTTACCTGGAAAATAGAAACAGCAAAAGATGTGTAACAAAATGATAACTATTAAATAACTACTACGAAACAAAGTTCCCTCTTAGTTAAAACATTGTCTCTGCACTGTTATCTTACCAAATAATTAACTCACATTCCTTTACAGCTGTGAAGTCTTGTGAGTATTATGAAATTTGCATAACCCTCGTATTCAAAACGCCTCTCCATCATATAGAAAAATATGTCCCATTTATCTAAATTGTTTCGCATTTCTTACCGCAATTAACAATTTACAAAACATTTTAACATTCCTGATACACAGTATCAACTCAGTTTGATGGTAAGTAGATGCTCGATCAAAATGCTGAAAACGACCGCTTTCATTCGTTTTTACAAATTTCTTTTTAATTAAAATATGGTATTTTCAATGTATTTCAGTTGAGAGAAGTCATGAAAACAATGCACAGCAACCCATATACAGCATCACGGTAACAACTGACTTCTTTATCAATCGTCTGATGTGTGCCACTGTTAACTGTCATTAAAACTAGTAGATTACAGTCCAGAACACACGTATAAGTGATAATACGCTTGAAGGTATCTCTTAAGTGAAAATTTATTATGACTGAGAAGAAAATTAATGCTACAGTTAGAGACAATTGAAGTAACGACAACTTTTAAATGTTCAACGGTGGGAGGGTAGACTCTCAGGCTTTGACAATCAAGTAAAGACAGCATTTCGCATGAATTTCCTCTGAATACAACAGTATGGCTACTTCAGATAGATCCTGAAGGCTCATTGAAGAAGATTGACTTGTAATGTAACATTAAGATTACTCCACATATGGTAGACAACTTTATGTGCCTTTTTAATATCAACTATATATTCAGCGTCTAACAAAGAAACTATGTAATTGGCACAATCATCGTGTTTTCAGTCTCCGTTGTCTGGAACAAAATGCACATCCTAAATCCGTAGTTGTCGAGTCACCTGACAATTCCAGTAGGTCGAATAAAGCAGCTCAATATTCCGAAAGAAGACAATGCAATAAGTTCGACAGGGTGCTTAAACTAAACTCTTATCCTAAACACCATAATTTTGAAAATACGTCTAATCATAAAATTCTAGATACTAGCAGTTTGAACGGACATGAAGGTTTGATGTTAGCTGATGCATAGGAAATCCTGATTAATAAATAAAAATGGATATGTATCACTAATTAATTAATAATACTTGGTCAAATTCCTGACTGTCTATATCTTCCTATGGAGACGTTGAAAAATGTTTTACAACTGTTTACACACACACATGCATGCACACTCTGTTTAAAGTGTTTAACAAAGGTAAATCAACATTTGTAAGTCCGAGGTCAAATTTTGATCACAGCTCATACAATTTTGTTTATTATACTTGTTAATACTTGTGTTTATGAATCGTGATTGAACAAAGCTTTTAAAAACAAAAGATGTGCCTTTTATATATAAAACCTCTGTTATGTTAATTTTCATTAATTTCCCTGAAGAAGTTCGGACCAGATTGCTGAACGAAACGTTGGGATTACTCATTTCAATATCGCTGAGATATTACAAATATAATTTTTTACAAATGTCTACTTCTCACTCGGCGCCCAAATATTTTAGAACTATTCGGTCAAATCTTGACGACAGTTCA
>OX235276.1:71298761-71338175 GCA_944472155.2 Trichobilharzia szidati | reverse complement strand
TCTTCGAATTAACATGAAATTAGAAGCAGATCGTTTATGAAGTACAAATCATCTGCAATCATTACGTCAGTAGGACGGACATCATAATAAAGTAACGATTTTTGAATGTAAACTCTAACTACGTGGAATTATACAGTTATTAAAAGTGAGTGTCATTCAAGCAAGAAGTTTGAAAACCCATAAAAGTCACTAGTGGTTAGTAAGATGACCATATTTTTGTTGTCATTCATGGGTTTGATGTATCAGCACTATTAAAAAACCCAAAGAACAACATCGAATGATTTCATTTTAATTCAACAGCATCCAAATAATCCCGAAGGCACATTTCACTTCCGGTGTTGACTTCATCAAGAAAAAACTTCACTCATAGAGTTACTGATATCACCGAGAATTATCCAAATTCCTACAAAACTCGAGAAGTTCTAGTGAGACGTTGTCGTCATAAGGGTCCATCACACCAGAAGGGAAAGGATCGCTGTCGATGGTACTTTGTTGCAGACTGACAGAATCTAGAGCTCACCGGGCATTGAATCCCAGTGGTCAACAGACCCTTCTTGAATACACCGAGGTCCTGGGTTCTATCTTAGATTGGATCATGGGTGCTTACTACATTAACAGCCCCAAACTAAGACAAAATTACTTTCCAATCCCTTTTTATTTTCAGTGGTTCACTAACCGGTGTTGATCAGTGATAAAAACCTATACTGAAATTATTCTGAATTACTAAAGAAACTTAAACCAATTCCGTTTCAGTTTATCTTGATTAATATCATTTTTTCAAAAATATTTTAAGTAATAATTACTTATGAGTTTATTTCACTTAGAGTAAATAAAGCTTAACGCTTGACTTTATGTTTCATAATTTGATATTCATATGATAAATAATTTTGACATGCTTGTCATTTGCTTCATTTGTGTAACAATTGACTGGATGACTGGATGAATGAATGAGCCGCTGTTGTCTGATTTAAACAACGAAAACAACAACAGCAACGACAATATGACAAGCTAGTTGACCGTAGAATTCGATTGAATTAAACACGCAATGAAAAAAATAATAGAACTAATTGTTTTTATTATATTGCTTAGATAAAATATATTCTAATTATAAACGATTCAAAGGACACTAAAGCCGAGCTTCAGCTACTGTTATTATCGTTATTGTTCCCTTAGGTTCCAGTTGGAACATAGGACTTCAACAGCAGATGCCCACTTTTTCTTGCTCTTTGTAGTCCTCTCCACCTGGCCCCTCGATTGCCCATAGACTCTGATCTCCCTGTCACGTGATCTCCTGCATTTCAACATCGAAAGACCACCAGTTGTTCCATATTCAGCTTCCACTCGAGCTGTGAGTATGGTGTGCGATTTCATTCGACGGTCTCCGGCATCTTCATTTTTTCTGCATAAATTTCTAGGCCAGTAGACCAGTGATTTTTTAATTCGTCGACAGTCTTACTGCTAATTCTTTCTGGACATCTAATATTCAGTTTGAAGCCAGAAAAGTCTGCAGTAGATTCTGACCAACATAGAAGAACTCACTGACTTCACATTAGTGTTAAAAATCTTGATCTTGTTCCTAATGCTGAGTGCGAAAGATTTCCGAACTGAATTCATAATCATAAACGTCCGTGTTGACTTTCTGAGCCTGGTTTTGACATCCTCATCCGTGCTGATCGCATCTAGTTGGAACAATTCTGCCTAGATAAGTGAAGGGTTTGACTTTTTTAAAATTTCTCTTGTTGAGAGTGATTGGTGCTAGTTGTCGTCTCTTGAAGTCTTGTCAGTCTCTTTAGCCAGTTCATTGGTTTTCATATGTAAATCATGAAGTTTATTTGACACCAGATAAAGATAATCCTCAAAGTCTAGATATTCTACAGTCTTGTTATCGGTCCAGCGTACTTCCACCTTCTTGCTCCCCACAGTCTGACGCATGTTCCACTCCACCACAGTTAGGAATATCATCACCAGTGATAGTAATCAGCCTTGTCTTATTCCTGTCTTTACTTTGAAGGCTTTATCGAATTTCCCGTTTTGGATCAACTGACACTTGGTATTGTCCTACAGTAGTTAAATGAGGTAGATACAGATTTTGGGCACTCCGTAGTGTTGAAGCAGTTCCAGAATTACTGGCTGCCATTCCATGCTGTGTGTAATTGCTCTTTGATCAGCACATGATCTGCCTCTCTACAATCCAGCTTGTTCAGGCTGGTGGAGTTATGTATCCAGTGAATCCTTTATTCTCTCTAGGATGATGTGACTTTGTAATTTACTTACTGCTGATAAGAGCATTAGTCCACGCCCGTTCTTGCAGAGATATAAGAAGCCTTCCTTTGGCAGCTTGATGAGGTAGCCTTTCTTCGAACCATTAGGTACCTTTCCTTCCTTCCAAAACTTTGCAACAGATTTGATAACTTGCATAAAATTATATTATGCGAGACTAATTGAAAGTAGCTTTAACGGTTTTAAAATCACATGTCATAATAATAACATACCGACAGTTGAACTCATTATAAGAATGAAGGTACAACCTACCTTTGTCTACTGACATTTGCATACCATTTCATACAGTTGTTTTCATTCCTCTATGTTCCTAGTGGAACATAGGACTTGGAGCCTGAAGTCTGAATTTTCAATGACAGTGTGCAGTGACTGCTATCTTTTTATTGGGCTTAATAACGTCTGGGCGGGGTTTATCAGTGCACCAAATATGAGTTAAAGCCGGACAACACTTTAAGTAATCAGAAAACTGACTTCCAGTGTCCAAGAACAAAAATGTTCAGGTGCCATTATGTCTGAACTGATAATCGACATTCAGATAGGAAACACAGATTTCAGCCAACAAAACTGCCTGAGCGCCGATTTCATTTTCATGGCAGTACATAACATAAGGAAGAGATTAATATCTTCCATTTTTATAATTTTCTGACAACTTATCGTGTTGCTGTTCACAGCACTATTCAGGAAGATAACCAATCGACACTCAACATGTGTCCATTTGAAGTCAACTCCATTTGTGGTTAGCGATTCAGGTGTAAAATTGAGGATTCATCGCTTCTCTGAACACATTCTGAAAAGTCTGAGACTAAACTGTCCCCAGTCTCTGAAAGAAGTTATTGGCCGACATTGAAACAAATCATGACACAAAGTGGATTATTCAATCTGCATTCATTATTGTCAACAAACAGTGAAATTTAGCATTTAAATGGATCTGTTGAATCTATTACCCTCAGACAACTAAAACCAAGTTTGTGTGTAAACAGGAAGAAACAGATCACCTTGGTAACAATTCATTGAGTTTTTCATTTTTTTTATTACTCTCCTTTTTATTAACACAATCTAATTTTCTGACTCTCTGATCCTAACTCAATCAATCAAAAGTATCTAATACAGTCTTAGAAGAGGTCACTCGAAAGTCCAAATAGCTCAGTGTTAGCGTCTCTGACTGCAGCAATGAGTGACACTGGTTCGAATCTCAGAAGAGACATGAGTTTCTTCGAGGTTGCAGATATCCCTTGCTGATTGTTGAGTGTCAGCTAACATGAAACCTAGGTCAAGTAGGACTTCCTGCTTCCAATTACCTCCAACCATCTAATGTCATCACTCAATCTATTTCAAATTACTTCCAAACGCTTACATGTTCAAACTGCCTAATCCTCCTTTTTCCCATACAGTGTCGTTCACTTGATGTTTTTGTTGTTAAGTCAACTACCAAAATTCCTGACTACTCTTCAAAACTTATGATCCGTTGTGGTGATTACGCCATCATACTTGATTTGTTTTCGTTTCCGTTAATTAACTTCAGTTAGATGACCATTAGTAACAATTTTAGTTTGTTTCCAGAAATTCTTCTTGAGGTGAATTCGGTTAGAGAACAACTGGAAAGCCTGTGAGTTCATTTTGTTTATTGACGATAGTTTACTCATTTTAGTTGTCTTCTGCTGATCACGATTAACTTGAAATGTTCACGTATTTATTATGGTTCCATAAAATTCCGAATGGAATATAGGGTGTCAGCAGCACATAGTCGCTTCGTCCTGCAATCTGCAGGATCGCCCATAAGCAGGTTCTACAAACGACACCTTCCAAGTCAGCTTCAGACCTACTCCCCAAATTGTTTTTTCCTTTTCTCCCTTATGTCCTGTGATGTCATCAGGATCTTTTCAGTATGTGTCAGTGCATTTAATTCTCTTTTAATTGCACATGTCTAATTTAAATCTATGAAAACAATAAGCCTTATCATATAGTTACTCCTTATGATGGCCTTTTCTTTTATTCATTTATATTTCTAATCAATTGGTAACTTACATTACCTATACCTGCTTATTATTACTAATTTTAGGGTATCTAATCTTTGGTTGCACCTACCACTGGTGACTCATCAACAATGATTCTTATAGAAAATGTACATCAAATATCCAATTGAAGGATGAAGTACCTAGACTAGCCACTTTTAATTGTATTTACGAATTCAGCTGCGCCTGTACAGCGAGTTAGATTAGCCATTGCTCCAAGAACTTGATGTTTCATACGCGGGAACATCAAACCGTGTGGTTAAATAAACGTGTAGTGTGAAGCATCAATAGTTCCATATTAGAGCACTTGGCTCAAACTGGCTACAAAGGCAATAATGAAGAGTCTTTCTTTATGAACTATCTGGTACCAAAAAAATTTCCGAAAGCCTGTAGGTACCGCATTCTCCAATCAGTAGAGGCGATGGTGACTCCCCTTAAAAAACCAGTCCTCTGTGTGCGAAAGTAACAGGCCCAACCACTGTTACTGTCCTGTCCTGTTGTGGAGCTTGCGAATTCTTAAATACCTTATCACATCGGCCATTTTATTATGGCCCTCCATCTTGCACACATAAATTCAACGACCTCTAATCGTTACCCTTGCATTAACTAACCGTTTGTTTTCTAATTTAAACGCAGCTGTTAACTTACACACTGGCACACATACAACGTACATAAAATTTAACCCTAAAAATCTTTTTTCTCTATCCCAATCCTAGACATGATCATTCATCTATCTGAAATTTATAATCAATATGAATAAAACTTGATATGAACATTACTCATAAGAATTTATTACTGTACATTCGTTGCCACTCCTAATCGTTTACTTTGTAATATTGGTGTTCAATTTAGCATTACAAATTCACATATTACCTAATATACACAAATATTTTGGACTATAATCTACTAACAATCTAACTGCAAATAACTTTTGGAATTCTGATCTAAATGATTCGATGTTACTATTTTACAAACCACCAATGTTATCAATTACAATCATTCTTTCATCATTACGGATGCTCATCACTGTGAAACCTGATGATAAAGTTACCGAAAAGAATATTCTTTGTCTAATAATCAATCTTTGGGAATTTTGAATAGGGAAATCGTTAATCAACAACGTATTTTCTAGTTTCGGTGTTTGCAGGGATTTTGTTTGATTGATTGGAGGATTTCATCATTACCTGAAATCAGTTGGAGAACCATTAAAAAACCAACTGGGAGTGCCGGACGGATGTTTTGTTCTATTTTAGGACTCTTCACGGCACTTACTCAAGATGGTTGGAACCCACGACCTTCTGGTTAAAAGACCAGCGAGCTCGTACTTCATTAAGTCAGTGGGCCTCGATCCAATGACGAACGTATGTATTCTTCAGCAAATTCATGACATACGGCGGCCATTTCGCAATGTCTTCAGTCGTTTCATTTGACAATAATGGAGGTATATAAAGTTTTACTTGGGTTTGATGGTTTATGGGAAGAATTCCTGCCAGCTCTGCATACAGTCCTGCATCGATTCTAGGCCAATACACTTCTTAACCTCGCCTCACTATTAAAAGCCAAGAGATGAGGTAATACTGGGCGTGAGACCAGAAAAAATGACACAGGCGCTACTGAAACTTCAAAATTCGAAGCTAGAAAGATTGTGTTCCACTAGGAACAAATAGGAATGAACAAAAACCCTGGCTTTTTCACTTCTTTTGACTGAACATACATAGTACAGGTTTTGCAAGTGTTGATTTGCAGGACTTTGAATAATTTCAAGTTAAGTCACGAAACGGTGTCACTTCAGAAAACATTGGAAACCAGGGTTGTACTGAATAGTTGCTTTGTACTATATCTGGTCCCGCAGTAGTACTCAACCAAGCACTCGACGCTGTAATGAGTCACTAGTAATAATAATAGGAAAAATTGTAGCAATGGCTTTATTCCAAAAAGCACTTTTCATACAGTGTGGACTTCTCACCATGCTGCAAAATACTGCCTCTGGTTTTCTCTCTACCCTACATAGTAATGGAAAAATCAGCTGCTTAGCTGATATTCATTCTTTTATTTCCTGATACAACCACATAATATCTGTCAATATCTGCTATCATACCACAACCAAAAGCGTTACACTTCACAGTTTGTCATTATAACTTAGTAATTCCCATTGAGAAGCTGGCGTCCATGATGAAACGTTGGCTCACTGAATGGTCAAAAGTCTTCCAAGTTACCAGTAAATGTCTCATTTATGTTTGATATGCGTATAATGTACCACTGAAGTACATAATGCCCGGTCAATATTCAGAAACAAATGGAGGGGCGTAAGATGTTCGTTGAGGGGCAATTCAGATGACACCTGGCACTGGCCCTCTACTGGAAAGGGTTGAGTTTCGAAGGTTGACATGAAGAAAATCATATGGAGAGGGAACGAGACATTGTTGATAAGGTGGTTCCGGTTGAAAATGACGACTGAGAACAGGGCTCAATGAAAATATGCCGCTGAGGCTCTATGGTTATTATTATAATGTTACGCCCAAAATGCAAAAAACAGAGTGAAATAATTCCATTGTTTATGATTATTCCTATGGGTTCCCAGTGGAACATAGAGCTTCAAAAACACATCCTTATTTTGTATTTTTCTCTGCAGTCCTTTTCAGATGGCCCCACAATTATCAATCAGCTTTCTTCTCCTCCTTACAAGATCTCAGTAATGTCACTCTCAGACTATCACCCCACTCATCGGTTACAGTCTGCGTCCAATGTTACCCAATGGTCTGCTTAGTGTGTGTCCGATCCATCTTCATTCTCTAAGTTTTTTTCTCTAAATCTTTCTGGCCAGGGAAGGCAGTTACCAAAAAACCTCCTAGAAATGCTTTTTGTGACTTGCCAAATTCCTTACCCATATATGACAAATATTGACAGCTTTTTATCATGCCCACTGTAATTTTCAGAAAACCTATCAAATACACTCCTTTCATAAAAAGAGTAGTCTCACTACAAATCCTCATATGAAAAACGAAAATCAGAAAATTACAACATACAGAGATAGGGATTTAGCCACATATAGAAACCTACACTGTCCACGCAATATTATAATTGTTTTTATGAAAAATGTTTATCCACCATAATTTTTGCATACGTAACGAAGCGTAGAGAAAACATTTTATTTTTCATTCAACCAGTTGAAAAAAAATGGAGGAAATTTAAAACAAAATAAAGATATTTTATTTTTCTGTTCATTAGAAAGTTCACTAAAACTAGTATTATTATTATTATCGAATTGAACACACACAAAACATCTACACGCTTGACTCAATCCACTTCAACCCTCTGTATATACATATGCCTAAATAAGTTTGAAAAGTCTCGTCTATGGAACAACAGTCTCAATGATTTTCAGTCAGTTTATTGCCACACTGCATAAATCAGACAATAAACCACTTAAATGTCAGTCATACATAATTTTCTCGTTTCCCGGAATCAAAAAAAAATATTTTCCTCATTAGCTTGACAAGTCTTGGTTAGTTAGTTAGTTAGTTTGGTTAGTTGTCTGTGCAAACCTTCACTGTACAAATTTCAGTCATGGATGAGTGAAGCGACAATACTCATTCAGTTGTGTTTTCCTTTTGCCTGTATGAAAATATGGCGGCAAGAGACATCAGTCATAAGTGAAATCAGCTTGTCATATATATATAGCTGTATTGAAAATTTCCGCAAAACAAAAATCAGAACTGCTTGTTTCTATAAAAAAATTTCAAATAAAACTAGGTTTATTACTTAATTCATTTTGGAATTTCCCGTAGATTCAATGGACGGATGTGTTTGGCCTCTGTTGATATGTCAGCTGATTGTGCGGATGCTTCGACGATGTTTGAGGATTTAATCTGATGTGATTTGGTGGGTGGTGACTAGCAATCGAATCCAGGATAACGTGCATTTTGTCCTATTTGAGACTCGTTGTAGCTGGATGTACCCGCATTCCCCCGTGAGTTACGGTGTCCCCACTATTAAGTGCTGGTGATTATTAGACGTTAACATTACCGAAATCCTTGGATGTTAATTGCTGTTATTTCAGTGTCAGTTTCCACAATATGGTCTTCAATATAAAGTAACGTTAAACCAAGATTTAGGGGTCTTCATAACCTAACCGAAACTCCATTCCAGTAAGTTGGCTTGAGTTGTTCACCAAGTACTCAAGAATTGAGCTGGTAATTGTGTTGCATTGTACTTTTGCTAACCATGCCGGATAATGTTCAGAGAGGCGTTTGGAAAGTGTGCGCTTTGTGTTGCCAATATAACGAGCACCTCACGAGCAGGTGAATTGATAAACACACATTGAGGTGGCCCAAAGAGGCAGTTTATCCTTCACACATCCGTTGATCATTTGTCGACTGTAGAAATTGATCCGTAGCTCAACCGAAAAGAAGGCTTTCCTTAGTGATCTACATAAGCGATTCTTCAGGATCTCAACTGTGCGTTATCACATTTAAATTTAACGCTCATAAATAACAATTTCTTCGGCACCGTCTGGGTTCTTTCAGGGTTTTGCTTTAACTTCGTGTTTTTCTCAATAAATCTTGAAGGACATCCATTCTCTTTGAGGACTTGTCTGAGTCGCTCCAGTTCCCCGTGTGAAAATTGCAAGTTAAATTGCATTTCAAAACCATGGGTTTTTTCCTACAATAACATTTCCAGTCTTTATCATAGATGTTTTTCACATCTCTTATCTGTGATTTTGACCCCTAAGTAAACATTGTAATTTATATAACTTCAACATTGACTCTGATAACTTTTCTTTTATGTATACATATATATAAACATACATATAATAGGATGAAGACAACATATTTCAAAGACGGAATGTTGTCAGAAAGAAGGTTATTAGTTGATGCATGTAAGCATCACAATTCTTAGTTCAATTAGTTGCCAGTTTATGTTGATTGCAAAGCAGAGAGTGAAGTGAGAGAGAAGATAGAAAACTGGACAAACGTTCAATAGGGTTAAATCATAGCTCAAGGAAGTTACAGCTGACAAAATTGAAATCATCTAAGTGAGTTGAATAATTTAACAATTAACGTGGTAAAACATTAAGTTGAGGCTGCTGTGGGAATGCGATAGTGAGCACATACTATGCCTAAGTTGAGTTGATATTTTTGACTGCGGTGCCTTCCTTAAATCGCAGTTAACTCTGTGTTCCTTGAATATTGAACAGCTTGGAAGATTTAAAGACCTCGACAAAATATCCACAGGTTGTCTAGAAATTGGATGGTAGTCATAAATTTCGTGGAATTTGCTCAGAAAGCTTAATAAAGGTCTTTCTTTAGGAGAATCAACTTCCCTCCAAAGTTTTATTGTGAATTCAACCCCAATTAATAGTTTTAATCCTATTTTTATAAGACTGTAAAGTCAATCAGAAATTGAAGAACATTCGAAATGAAGATGACTTTTCAGTTTACGTGCGTTGATAGTAATAATCACTTTATTCCAAACAATCATAATTATACAAAGTTTTTATACATACTGCAGCTATTAAGCTGTTTTCAAAGTCTCTATATATATAAAATATAAAACAATAGTATTAATATTGTAGCCACTATAAACAGAATGTCGGTGGGAACATAATGAAGTATAAGTAGAAAGTATCACAGGTAATACATCTGGTGATAATATTTGCTTATACTTTGTGGTTCAGTTACTAATTTAAATTGTCTGTAGGTTCTTTCCTGACATGTAACTTGCTCTTCACACAAAACTCTTAATAAATATGGCATGGTAGAATTTTATATTTAGCTGTACAGGCATAAATTCTTATGACGTTCTTTCTGGTTTTACCCGAAGATATACAAGAAAAACGTTGAGAATAAGGATGTTCAGTATGCGACGGAATAGCTTTGGCCAGCTGCTTGCAAAAATTGAATGCCAAAGGTGAGAAGAAAGATATGGAAAAAGCATAAAGTTTTGAGGCACAAAAGTTTCCGTTGGCAACAGTATGTTGTTTCCTGTACAAAAAATAAGAAGGGAACCGCCTTGTGAGCCAGAACTCAGTACGTGCTAAAATCCGCTTACTTAATATAAGCCGTCTATGAATAAATTCGAAAGCAGCAGTATAGCTTAGAGAGGAGGCTCAAAGAAAACTTTTCCCCTTTATCAAGACTTGAAACAATACTGTGATTTAGTACAGCATCTCATGTGTTTCTTCTGCATTCTAAAGTAAACAGCTTAGGATCATTAAAAAAAAAGTTTAAGAACATGTAAGAGACGTATCTCCATAGTTTTTAAAAATGTAGACATGACTGCGTTTAACCTAAACTTTAGACCTGTTCCAGAAGATAACTCTGGTATGACAGGCATCGCCTTTATTTCTTGTTAATTTTTTCAATAATTTTGTTTAGTGCTAGCATAAAAGGTTCCATCTTTTTATTTTTGCGCATATTTCATTTGAATCCTTTTGTCAAGCAGAACTGTCTTCACTTCATTTAGTCTTCAGTCTTTGAACAGTAAATACTGCTTCTGATACGGAGAAAAAGCCAGTCAAGCAGACAGTATTACAGAATGTAGTTACTCAACAATAGATCCATCGAAATATTGCTTCAATGAGAAAACAGTTGGAAATTACTGTTGTATGAGAATATATATTGTTTCGCTTGGTATTAAAAAAACACTACATTTTCTTCCTAGGGAGAAACACTTAGAAAAATATACAAATTACAGCAAATCACTTTAACGCATGTCGAGTTTCCTTGCAATGAAGGAAAACAAAAAATAATGGAGTCACTCTCATTTTACGTCAAAAAAATCGAAAGGAGTCTTCGTCCTCTTGCGTGTTGAATTAGTCTGCTTCATATTGATTCAATTTAAAGACTACAATTTATGATATAAACTGTTTAGCATTAAAGGCAGTAGTCGTTCGGATTTATAATAATAATAATAAAAATAACGAAATACGGAGGATACTTTACAATGCAATAATAAAAAGTGAAAAGCAAGTGTCCTGTGAAGTGTACGCTTTTCGGCGTGTACACAGCTGTGCTATATTATGTCAATCTCAATTCCAATGTATTAATTGAAACAATAAGTTGGACAGTGGCAAAGGGATATTCGTGAAAAGTGAACACCAATCAAAATGTGTTATGACCGGAACTATGACCTCGTAGACTGTGAGAGAATACTAACTTAATGCGTTGGTCATTCTGTCCTAATCGCACGTCAACAACAACAACTATAACACTGACGACATGCAAAGACTGGACGTAGATAAGAAACCTTTAACCGTTTCAAACAACAGTCAAAATGCTACACAGAAACCCAGTATATATACAGTTGGAATGACTTTGAAAATGCAGTAGTAATTCAGTGATCCATTAAAAGTGTTAACAGCCAATAGGTATCATGCAATCAAAAACAGAGGGAGAAACAAAGGGCTCACGCCAGTACGCGATAACTCCTTAAATAGTTGTTTTAAGCTTTAGTCCGAAACTAAGTGTGCATAACAAAATGTCGCAGGAAAAAACTCGAAGAATTCATTAATTATTGTGCGTTCGTGGTTCCTGATAATGTTAAGTAGTTTGAAAAATCAGTTGTAGTCATTACTGAAATTACTCGGTAAACTGGGGAATCGGCTAGCGAAGTATTACATCTGAGGTTATCAAGAGCAATAAATTGGACTTATACTGCCGCCACCCTTTGTTTGTCATTTTCCAGCCAATTAATCATTATTGCTCAAGTAAAAGACAAGCTACTTTGCATGGGCCACTTCTATGCGTATCTATAAATTTAGCTGCTCCTACGGAGAGAGCTATATGGGGCAAACAACTAGACAGGTTAACAAACGCATTAATGAGCATCTTCCTTCGTGGTTCAGAAAAGGTCGAATAAAATTTAACAGAAGTTCTATCTTGACTCATTTGATTGATAGTGGTCACCAAGTGGACAACAATAGTGCCTTCAAAGTTATCTATGGCATTCCATCGAGCCTTTGGAACGGAATTCGAACCCATCATTTATATATAGCCGAAGCTATGGGAATTCGAGAGAACAGTCCTAGGGATCAAAACAATTCTAACAGTGGTGTGAACACGGGAAGTAATATTACCAACAACAAAACTTATCATTGTATGTGAACTATTGAAATATAATTATACGTTATTTGATCTATTCCACAGTGCTCAAACTTTTACTGACAGCAATCCTAGTCTTTGCATACAAAAGAAGTTTGTTCTGCCTTTGACTCTCCCTTGCTTGCCTAGGTGAGTTCTAATCAAAACCCTCCCACCGTTTCTTATTTTTCATCTTTTATGATAGTTATTTAAACTCTGATTATCTGTCTACTTCACCCCCCTTTAGTATTACGTAACTTTTAGGATTTGACCTAATTTATTTATTAAATTGTCCATATACACATATATCACTACCTTTAATATTCTTATCGCCACCTGCATAAACCTTATTATCAATATTTTGTTATCGTTATAGTCATCATTATGAATGACGTTCAAAATATTTACCACATTATTATTATTATTTGATCCACAAAATCACCGTCATTGGTTAAAATTTTTATGTATAAATCTATGTAAATTAGAGTAAGGCCTGAAGAAGATCTAACCGAAAACAATATTGTTCGCTTATATGTCTTGTTCTAGAATAACAAATGGGAATATTTAAAGATATATATGTCTGTCAAAATAGCGGTTCCAAGTTATGTTCTTCAAAGAACACATCGAGCATTTGGGAACCTTCTGATGATGAGACTGTGCACAAATATTTAACCAGTAAGGTGACACAAATAACAAGCAACGGGTAATATTTAAATTTGACAATAGTTTGCATTCAGACTATGGCATATGGGAAAAAGACAGTGGGGCTTTGCGTTACTCTTACAATGAATATGATATTATAGGATCTTCGCAGCCCTTAAAAAGCATAGAGTCAGAATAGTCATTCTCCAGTTACACAGTCCAACGCAAGAAGTCAGTAAAGTTTGTGTTCACTAAAGCTGATTGTGTTGAGCAGATGCCTATAGTTCAAGTAGTTTTAACTTACCTATACTGTCTGAAATGAGACGGCCATGGAGGATTTTCGATGATCTCAGCTACAAATCAGCAAAATGGCCCATTAATATTTAGGTTAATTTGATCTTACCAGTGAATACACATTCACATTGATGTGAGAGGTCCTCAAGTACGCGTGTCAATCAGTAGAATATCCCATCGTGCTAAAACAAAATTGGCCTTAATGTACAGTAAAGCATTCAGAGTCTTACAATCTCAGATTACATTATCACTCTTAGTTTTATCTGTCTTTTTTTTAATAGTTTAGTAAAAAACACTGAACTTCAGGCTATTTAACCGTGTGTTGTTCATATAAAACTTGAAATAGTGGAAGAATAGTAGAATTACGTAAAATAAAAAAACAAGTAAATAGAATTAGCTAGAAGTGCAAAAATTAACAAAGTCAAAAGATGATTTTAAGGGGAGGGGGAAGTTGTTTTTGAAAGCCTAATATATATTATATAGTTGGCCACGGCAAAGAAGAAGGAACTGTACAAATTTCTTTCGAAAATACGCAGATTTGGCTTGTTCAGATGAATTCCGATTGACTCTGCTTTATGTAAAAGTCGTAATCGTAGGCCATGCGAGATGTTGGGTGATATACGCTAAATAACTTTAAAAGCTTTGTTAGAGTTGATTTGATGCCGAGTATCGACGAGATGAGCTCGTATTGAGCTGTGTATAGCAGCTTTATTCGGACGTTTGCCAAACCAAGATGGAAGGTGTTCAGAAATTCGATGATGAACTTGCCTGATCGTACGCTCCATGTAACTAGCTCTCCACACAGGCAGTTAAACTGGTAAATACACATAGAAGAGGCGAAACAGGGCAGTCTGTCTTTATTTCTTGAACTAAGTATTGGTCGGCTAATGAATGTACAGCCTAACTTAGTTGCATAGAAAGTCCTTTTGAAGGAATTTCTCAGATAGTGTGATAAGATTTCACTATCGACACCACCCGTGAAATGTGACTATCAGGAAGACTGGGTTTTCGGGGACAGTCGGCAACTTCAACATACTGTTCACGAATTTGGTTGTATATGCGTTTCTACTTGGTAGATAGCGAATATTACCGAGCTCCTTGTTCAGTATCTCATTTGAACAAATAACTCTATCTTGATGAACCAGACATCTAAACAGATTACGTTTGTATTGTAGAGTTAGGAAGCTGAGGAAGTGAGTATATTGTCCAGTGGAAGTAGGTTTTCAATACAAACGTCTTCATATTGTTCCATCTGTTCGTTCAGTCATTCATTATGACGTCCAGTTTTCTTCTTCTTCCTCAGTGAAGCTTATGCTAAGATGTGCTTGTTTGAATTTTTCCAATATGTCCTTAGCCTCACTTTCTTTCTTAACTGGTAGCAATGCGTAACCAACATATTGGCAATAGAAATCAAGATTGTATATTACATCTTTAAGTGGAACATTCTGTCTGCTAGGATTGGGCCCAGTGGTCAGCTCATAGCAACACCATCGGATTGTCTATATATTTCTTCATTGAACAGGAAATTTACGTTCATTGTACACCTAAGTAGAAGTTCTCTTAGAGAAGACATAGAAGTTCCAATTTCTATACCTTGTTTTATCAGTTCATTACCCATGTAATCTATTGTTTCCACCAAGAACACATTAGTGAATAAGGAAGATGCACCCAGTGATGTCATAAATTTGTTCATTTTCTTCACCTACTACATGCTGTTCCATTAACATTCAAATTTTGCTGGACGTTCTTCGTATTACGCAACCTTTGTCTAGAATTACTAATCTTCACCCCCCCCCTCAATTCTGCAATTTGATTATTCATCATTATTTTGAAATATTTTGATGGCCTAAACACACTACTCGAAGCTCATTTTCATTCTTATGCAATGTTCAACCGTCAGAATGCACGCTTCAACATACTACTGATTGTCTGATTTGAGTAGTTTGATACCACCCATATCAGTAGTGTTTATTAGCTAGATCGAAGTGTTCTAAACATCGGACAGTCGTTTTTTTTTTAATAAAAAGTGGTAATAATAATAAATTTATGAATATTATTCATGAGTTAAAGTATTCACTTCAAGTGATTTTTAGACATTTTTGTCAACAATTTGATAAAATCGCTTAAATATGATCTATTTCAAAAAAAGATTGTTTTGGGGTTATGAGTAACACTCAATGCTAACAGATTTAATCTGCATTCAGTAAACACTTAACTTTTGTTGTACTTCTTGAAATAAAGGTGATGAATAATTTGCGAAAGATAGAGGCTTTTGTGTTTTCAGAATTAATATTCATATAGGACACAAATGAGATTGAGTAAAGAATTGTCTTTTAGACAGCTTGCTCATCATTTTCCACAACCGTACACAAATATACTGATGAAATAATAATTTTCAAGTATTGGTTTTGTAGGGAATTTTTTTGATTGGTTGGGGGATTTCATCATCATCTGACATAAGTTATTGAACCATTAGAAAACCTGGTAGTACTGAACAGCTGTTTTGTCCAAGTTTGGGAATCTTCAGTAGAACGTAACTCATCGAAGAAGATATTGTGAACTGGTCGCGCTATGTTGTGAATTGGCAGAAGTTAGAGTTTATGGGCTGGCAGACCACTGAATCAGTTTGCAGTGGCTTACTTACCTTATAACCAAAAGGTCCTGGGTTCGAACAGTGTTAGTTGGTGCTTACTAATGAAGAACCCTAAACTAGGACGAAATATCAGTCCAGAACTCCCAGGTTTACCAGTGGTTTTCTAACCGATGTCAGCTAATGGTGGCATCCTACAAAAGTTATTATTATTATTAACGAGATTAATGGTTCTTAAATAATATCAAGTTGTTGGAAAGTGACACACACGGTTTGAGAAGAGGCTGAGAACTTGAAGGTTACTTATGCGTATTGTGAGTGGTAGATTTTCTTTTGCGTAAACGTTGCGGCTAATACATATTGCATTTTACTGAGGCGAGCTTTATTATGATTATTATTATTGTTTCCTTTAGTTCCTGCAGGGACATAGGACTTCAGCCGCATGTCTCCATTGCGTTCGGTTTTCCGACAACGTTTTCATCTGGCTCTACGTCTGCTCACATGCTTTCATCTCCTCTTCACATGATCTCCTTGCCATCCAAATACTGGCCGCAAACTCACCACTTTCCATTCAGGTTCCACTCGAGTGATATCCTGGAGTGTGATGGACGTCACTTGATGATGGTGTGTGCTCTCAGTATATGGCCAATCAACCTCCATTTATTCCTGCAGATTTATTGCACAATTGGTTCTTGCTGGGTTGGTTCGCTGCCAGAGATCTCTGTTGCTGATCTTTTCTGGCCGGCCACCTGATCTTGGATAGCATTGATCGAATAAAGCTGTTGATGCAGGGCTGTAGTTTGTTTGATGTGTTCTTCCTTACGCGTCAATCCTCTGATCCACAATGTACTACTGAATTCACATTGGAATTGAAAATCCGGATCTTATTTTTCATGCTGAGTGTTGTTCATCTCCACAAAGACTTGAGAGCATTGGAAGCTTGCTTTGCTTTCCCGATCCTCGCCTTGATATCCTCATCAGTTCCGTCCGCCTGTACTTGGAACGATGCTTCTCAGGTAGGTGGAGGAGGTCGTTTCTTTCTTGGTTTTCCCATTTAAACTGATTGTTGCCTGTTGTTGTGGCTGTTGGCCAGGAATCTTCATCACCTATGTTTTCTCTGTGTTCACCTGAATGCCCATCTTTCATGCTTCTTCTGCCACTTTGTCGCTTTTCACTTGCATATCTTACAGTTTTTGGGAAATCAGACATATATCATCGGCGAAGTCTAGATCCTCCATGTTTTTTTGTGGGTCCATTTTATGCCTGTTTCCTCGCTGTCCGCTCTCTGTCTCATTATTCAGTCTACCACAATCAGGAAAATCATTGGAGATAGTAGGCAGCCAGCCAGCTGGCCAGTATTGTCTTACTCCCGTCTTTACTTCAAAAGATTCCATGTGCTTCCCCTTGTGGATTACTTGGCACGCAGTATTGCCGTACAGCTATTCGATGAAACGTATAAATGTTGGCGGCACCCCGTAGAAGCAAAGTAGCTTCCAAATCATCTCTTGATCGACCCTGCGCTATTAAAGGCTTTTCAAATTCAATGAAGTTGAGATTGAGAGCTGACTGCCATTCCAAGCTCTGTTCAATGATGATGCGTGGTGTTGCGTTTTTATCGATGCATGACGTGTTTCTCCTGAACTCAGCCTGTTCCAGTCGAAGTTTTTCATCCAGAGCGTGTTTTCACTCTCCAGGATGATACGGCTTAGTATTTTGCTTAAGATACACAGCGGCATAATGCCGCACCAGCTCTTACATTGACTTAAGTTGCTTTTTCTTGGAAGTTAGACTAAGCAGCCTTTCTTCCAATCCGCAGATACCTTGCCCTCTTACCACACCTTTTCCAGTAGTGGTGTCATCAAGTCCGCTTTGAAATAGTGTTAATAAAATGAAATGGACATTATATTTTTCAGATTAGGGGGACAAGTTTATATACGTATGAACGTCAAAGATGTGATATACATTGGATCCACTTACAATAGGAATATTATTGGGTGAATTAATAAAAGGAAGTATAAAGTGTGAAGATTTAGTCTTTTTCAATTGGTTTTAACGGATGAATAAGACAGGCAGTTGTGTAATATTTGCTTTTGAGGAAGATAAAATGTGACAGGTAAATCGCAGGTTCTACGATTCTTCAAATCTATCATGGACGACCAGTCTATTGAATTTTCCCATTTTATATGATTGTTCCCTCCGTTGTTCACGTAGTCAGTGTACTTAAGATAGGGAACTGTTCACCTGAAGTAAGATCAATCCACCTGATATGTATACATACTCAGAAGCTAGTCGAAGGAATACAGTCTCAATCTTTGCATGGAAAGAGGATATCCGGTTTCCGCTGGGGGATCTGGTGGTGATGAAAACTGCAGAGACTGGTCTAGTACCACTATCAACTGAGGGAATTGGATCCACATCTTGAGGGTAGAATGATTAGTAGACTTTATGATAACTATGATGCACCTATAAAAAATCTGCAACTGCGACTTTTTTCCAATGAATTGTTATCAACACTTTTTAATCTAAATATGTACTGATACATACTAAATTATTTTTTAAATAGGTTGACTATTATTCAGTTGTAAATATATGTGGATTTATGTCGACTACCTGTATCTCTTTTATTTATCATTTCGAGGACATTGCATAGTTAACGAGAATGATAGGCAACGTAGTAGGACTTGTGTGAAATGCGTCGAAGTCTTAAACGGTTATTATTTCTTCATTGCATCATCAAGCCTTGTGTGAAATGCTTCAGTTACATTTAATCCGGTTGCGCATAGTATTAGCATGCATTATTGTTAAGAAGAAATTAGATGTTGGGATTGTGTTTGCATTGTAATAATGAAATATAACCTAGTAAACATGTAGGCTGTATACGTACACAACCTGTATTAGTAGTCTAGGCACTTCTTGAACTAAGTGGTCTTGCAACATGGTGTGCTGAATCCTGTCTAAAGTTTAACATTGACAAATGCGGCTGGATTTGTATCGTCAACAGCAACCTTGACCTGACTCTTGAAATAAATGGGCGAAAACCAGCCAAGCTCAACTCAGTCGTAGATCCCCATATCAGATACTCTTGTAACTTAACGTTCTCTGAACAAATTCATTATGCCAAATGTAAAACACAAAGACTCCTAGGATGCATAACTCACAATTTCTTTTGTTGTGAAACTAGGGTTTTATTATTCAAAGTATGTGTCCAACCTATTTTAGAATACTGCCCGTTTTTTCTTAGCCGACTGCGGTAAGTTGATAAACCTAAATTAGAGGGAGTGCAATGGCAATCGACCTCAAGAACTCTTGGTTTATGATGTAGTCTTCAATACCCTGAGCATTGCGACAGACTGGAAATAGAACCACTGTGGAAAAGACGTCTCAAGCTAAACCTTATTTTCTACTACTAGCTAACTGATCTTCTCTTGCACTCCTCCAGGCCAGTAACTAAATCTACTGCTGTCATCAGTTACAGTCTTAGAAATCATGAAAACCTAGTTTCCATAGAGCATTGTCAGACTTAAATGCGGTATAACTACTTCTTAAATAAGTTTTCATTCATTTGGAACTGACTACGAGCCAATGTGCATGATGCGAACACACTCCCAGTGTTCATCTTCTCAGTTACTAGACTGCTCAAAGATGCTACTGCACTGCTGCATCTGACTCCTACATTCCTGTTCTTCACCTCACAGAAATATTATAAGTTCATTAAATGCATAAGTTACAACAAACTACAGTTATAATTGTTATTATTATTGGAAAGACATGATAAACATTTCTACACGGGATATTAATATTAGTTCAGACATAATATAAAAGTAAGCATAACAGAATTAGTTAGTTAGTGTACCAAAATAATCATAGTTACTTTCAAAGAATATATATGTTTAAATTTATAAATCACCTCTTGAGGACTTCACTTGCTGCTGTCGTTTGTCTTCTTTTTCCCCCACCATTTTATCTTCTGTATGACTTTTTGAATGAGAATAAAGAATGTAGATATTTGACCACTTACAATGACAAATGATCTGCAAACATTATTGGTCCCATATCTTACAGTTGCCTCGTGAATTATTTATTACCTTCCCCTACGACGCATCCCAATAACTATCTGTTCGGTGGCAATAAATCTGGTTATTTAAGAAATAATGAACGCATGTTGATGGTTGCATTTTAAATGTCACTGACTTGCATGATAATAATTCCCAGCTCCTACATGCTCCAATTGTCATTTTATATGGATTAATTCTCCATTATTCTGGTTCCTGGCTGAACATGCACTGACAATTACCTATTACTGTCAGAATACTTCTTTGTATGTTTAATTAGACAATTACTGTTGTTACCCAGGACTTTCTTCTCTTCCTGAAATAGCTTTTACTAACGTTGCGGTATACCACTTGCCCATATATATATATATATATATATACGATTCACTGGTTGACCATAACTGTCAGCATGAAACGGAATGAAGTTTGGGTTGTCGGTAAAATTTGATGGTGAAGGGTTTTAAATTTAGCATTCACAAGAACATGTTCTGATCGTTTGTACCATTGTCTAACAATTTAAATATCTGAATATCTATTAATTTATAATACCTCACGATTGTAATTTATAACTTAAGTGATCGTGCCTGTGAAAATGGCATGCATTTAATGCTAACACCCGTCTATAAGAAATGTAAATTATTATTATTAGTTGACCAAATCCCTCAAATTCTTTATTTTGTTATCGTAAAATACTGTAACTTATTACATAGGCTTCTGGGGTGTGTGCCGCCTGTTTATAGTCTACTGGTGATAGTAATCAATGAAATGCAATAAAAGTACTTCATGACACCCTTTTCGCCAACATGTGATTATCACTTCCTAAGCATATTACGTCTTCTAAGGTGGCATCACTTTTCCCCTCAACAAACAGTAAGTATTAATAATGTATGAATGGCGTGTTGACGTTTTTAGAAATATTTATTTCAACTGATACATTCATAATATCACAGCTTTTTCATCATTCACACGTATATCCTCTGTTCATGTTTCATGAAAGCCTATAAATAAGTTGAACAATAGCAGGAGTAATAGTTGTTTCCTGGAAAACAGAAACAGCAAAAGATGTGTAACAAAATGATAACTATTAAATAAGTACTACGAAATAAAGTTCCCCCTTAGTTAAAAGACTGTCTCTGCGCTGTTATCTTATCAATTAATCAACTCATATTCCTTTACAGCTGTGAAATATTGTGAGTATTATGAGATTTTTATAACCCTCGTATTCAAAACACTTCTCCATCATATTGAAAAATATGTTCCATTTACCTAAATTTTTTCACATTTCTTACCGCAGTTAACAATTTGCAAGGAATTTTAACATTCCTGATACACAGTATCAACTCAGTTCGATGGTAAGTAGATGTTCGATCAAAATGCTGAAAACGACTGCATTCATTCATTTTAACAAATTTCTTTTTGGTTAAAATATGGTATTTTCAATGTATTTCAGTTGAGAAAACTCATGAAAACAAAACATAACAACCCATATACAGCATCACGATAACAGCTGACTTCTGTATCAGTCACCTGTTGTGTGCCACTGTTGACTGTCATTAAAATTAGTAGATTACAGTCCAGAACACGCGTATAAGTGATAATATGCTTGAACGTATACCTAAAGTGAACATTTATTACGACTGAGAAGAAAATTAATGCCACAGTTAGAGACAATTAAAGTAACGATAACTTTTAAATGTTCAGTGGTGGAAGGGTAGACTGTCAGGCTTTAACAATCAAGTAATGACAGTATCTGCATTAATTTCCTCTGAATACACCCGTTTGGCTACTTCAGATACATCCTGAAGGCTTCAGCTCAGTGTATGAGACTGACTTGTAAGGTAACATTAGGATTACTCCATATATGATAGGCAACTTTATGTGCCTTTTTAATATCAACTATATATTCAGTGTCTACAAGGACACAAACCTTGATTGTCTCTTGCTTATCCATGCAGGACACTTGGTCTACAAGCAGGGAGGAGGTGAAACTAGACAGTTCACCCCTATTTCACTAACTCAAAATTCGAGGAGTTGTGAAGAGACGACATTTCTCTAGGCATTAGTCCATTATTTCATTAATTTCACCACAGAAGGAACAGAGATTTAAAGAACGAGAGCTTCTTCTATCTACTAGACTGGTTGACCTACAAAAAGTAACTCACTGAAATTTCACTTTGCCTCGAAAGTAAATTGAGGAAGTGATTGTTCAGTTTCTTCACGAATGAAATTATGAAGGTTTAATCGACGTATCTTATCCATATTTTGGGTTCGATGTGTGTTTCATAAAATGCTGTCTTCAGATGTATTTATGCAAAGATTATCAATTATTGGGGAAACTGGTGATCCTGATTGAGTTGTGAACTTAAAATAATATCATGATTTATAGCATTAGGAAACTATCGCGACCAAAGAGAAACGGCACTAAAAACTTGTATCGTTTTCTCTTTTTCCCATTGCATGATAAAGTGTGGGGAGTTTGGATAAAATGACACGTTTACGGACAGTAAAACTTGCCCATAAAGTAATCCGGTTATGGATTCTGCATCACTGATATGTTTTTTATAAAATAATCTAGGTATTCATACATGACGTTACTTTGGTTGTTGGTGACTAGCAGTGGAATCCAAGACTTCGTCAGCTGGATGCTCCGAAGATGCAAGAAACATCCACTGGAGACCACGTCAGACGACTTTTGTGCAACAGGTATGCATTCCTATTGATTTTTAAGTTAATTTATGATTTCCACTGACTGATTATGTTGGATTAAAATGATCCGCTCACAGTCCGAGTGTCAGTGAGAACGTCAACACACACTGGAGATTGCAGGTACATGCAGTTGACGAGTCCCAAATGGGATGAACTCCTCATCCTAGATTCCACTAACTCCAGATATGATCAACGCATTTGTACTCAAAGCATGGCATGTAAACAGAGACCAACCAACTTGAGTCTAGGAAGGAAATGCGTTTAAGCGTTTTAGTTTAAAAACAAATGCGCATTCATACATTTGATTTCAAAGTCGAATAAATTACATTAATAGGAGTTGCATTTAAATGTAGCCTATGTGAAAGACAGATTTCTTTTCGCTTGATTCTTTGATAAAATCTATAATTTATTCGGATTTATACATTATGTCTTTTTTACTTTTTGGCTATTCAGTTGAGAGATAGAGAGAGTCAATGAGTGGGTGAGTGGGTGAGCAATCGAAAGAGAGAAAAGACTGGACATTTCATCTGTTCAAATATTCTCAGTAGAATGCATATCAGTTTCTAGAGTACACTTAACATTTTTACATAATTTTTAGGGATTTTCAAAATTTACATAATATATATATTTGCTTCTTTTGAAATACATAGAAAATCCTACGCATAAGTGAGTGTTTTATTTTTTGTTATTCAGACTCTGTCTAAGAACAAACATCAAGTATCTTAAGTTAAATGGAGTAACTAGTTTCGACATCATTTACTTACTAACAAACCTTCGATGTTGGTATTTTAAAATTACCTTCGTAACATCCTTGAAGTGTCTTTACTGGATGTTTGACTAAGAAGACGTCAGAATGATGAAACACTAGGAAGACCTATCTACAGGAAGTCGACATGGAACGAAGAACTCACAAATTTACATAATTGTGTGCCTCAGCGAACAAAATGAAACCTGATCCGTTCATTATGATGCATTCAGATTCCACAGTATTTGCTACCTCGACACTTTGAAAAAGGAGCTAAACACTCTCTTCTTAAACTACCACACCGAACGCTTCATCACAAAATATTTGACACTTAAACCATTAAAACGATCCATGCTTTCTTCTCCTACAAGATTTGTCTATCTGAGTTTGTAGTTCAATGAAAAATCATCGGCAGAAATACTTCCAAAGCTAACTTCCATTTCATATACCTACGCTCTAACTGTTTCTTTCCCAGTAATTTCCCCACTTACTCGTTGTTTTATGAATAGATTCTAATATCCAGTTAACAAGTGGTATCATCTAGAGGGTCTTAAACTGAATCCATCTAAATGTCACACTGTCGATTTTATTCTCAGATGAGAACAAGAATTGCGTGTAGCGACTCATCCCCATGATTCCTGTGATATTCACAACACTGTGATAAGGAGTAAAAATCAAATATCTTAAATCTTGGGGTTAGTTCCTCTTTGGATCTCTGTTGGTCATCTCATATCCTATTGATGTCTCAGCGGATATTTCATTTGACTTATTACAGAAAGAAGTTGAGACTTCCTGGTATAACCCACTCAGCCTCTTCTCTTACAATTTATAAATTCTTGTATACTACTCATTCTTCCTCATTTTCATCCTCAGTCTTCCCTGAACATCTTTATTCACAACTTTATCCTTGTATATCTTTGGGGAAAAACCATAAGAAACTTCAAAAGAATTTATGCTCATACAGCTAATCAGTATAAAATTCTACCACACCATATTTAGCACCCGTCCTCTGTGAAGAGGTAAATGTCGAAAAGGAGCGTATAAACATTTTGACTCAGTAAGTGAACTGCAAAGTATAGCAAAGAATAATAATACATGCATTATATAATACACCATTTCTTTGTATTCATTATGTTCTGCCATTTCTCAGTTTTTGTAGGTTATTATTTTTTAAAATTTTACATGTCTACATATTTATCAAAAGGAGTTAAATTATTTCAATATGTATAAAAATGCTGAAATATTCCATTTTGTATAAACCGTCGCTGCTGGCCTCAATAATGTTTGTCCATCGATTTATCTGCTATATATGTCAGCCGTACACAGCGTTTGCTATCTTAACGTATCATCGAACACTAACCTTCATGGTTTTATGACGGAGAAAAAAACCCTCACAGTAGGTCTATCCTGGAACACCTGATGGAATCTGAACACCAAGCTAACCAACAGACTAACTTCAAAGTCATCTGCAGAATATTCAGGAATCTTGCCAAAGAAGTGTGAATAAAATATCTTCAAACTACAGAAGGGATTGCAGTTCATAAATTGAATCCCGGATTATACTTTCAGAAAGAGTGTATTCAGTCATTGAATTTAAAATGAACCTAATCTATCTTAAAATAGAATACTCAAATTTGTTTTATGTTTTTATTAATTGTAGTATTTCCTCAACACCTGTGTTAAATTTCTAGCCTTTATTATGAATGTTGCTAACTTAACTCTTATTTATTTTGCGTTGGGTTCTACTCACGTTTAGCAAAACTACATTACGTCACTCAATTTGCTCATCTGACTTTAATTAACTTTTCATTCGATTAACGCTTTCTACCTTACGTGATTGGTTATCCGATTGACAAATCTTCAAAAATATTCCTTTTGTTAGTAAGATAATGTACTATTTATATATATATATATATGGATATATGTGACTATACAGCTTGAGAATGATATCGCCGAAAAGCACGACTCTTCACCAACCTTCTTTTCCTTTATATGAATCACTGGAAATTACGAAAAACTTAAAAAGCTTGATAATGAAAACATTTGCTCCTTTCGCTACACCATGGTTTGAATTATTCCTAGATGTTCACCTCTCCATCAGGTATCTCGTACTTTAGATGTTCATCTTCGAATGAAGATTACTTGACTTTTCAGCGCCAATCATATATAGGCTTTATTGATTTACATACTAAATAGTGTAGATGGAAACCTAGTGCCATATAAGTTCATACACCAAGCGGTAAATATCCATCTACTTAAAATATCCAAACACATATATGTCGAAGTATCAATAAAAAAAATTCATCTGAGCTTCTGTAAAACAAAGGTGAAAATTATGATTTGATGGCAAGTTTTGATGCGATATTTCCATTTACCACCATCCGTATATTACTTGATATTATGAAATGTGGACATGTGAACAATCAAGAAATATTAGCTAAGTATTCATCATCGATAAAAGAGGTTTCAAAATGCATACAAATTTGTTTAGAACCTACCTATTTTACAATTTGTTTGGTGGATAGTGTCTAGCAGTGGAATCCAGGATGCGTATTTCGTCTTATTTAGGACTCGTTAACTGGATGTACCTGCATTTCCCAGTGAGTGATGATGTTCCCACCGAAGCTCGAACCCAGTCCCCACAGTTTCAAACGCCAAAGCGTTATCCACTAGACCACTTGAGCCACTGAACTGTCAGACAGATGGAGTTGCAATAGGATAACCAACATCTTCAATTGTAGTAATAGCTCTTGATAAGTAAGGACTAAAAACCAAAGCACTGACTGATTTTATTTGTCATCATGGAATTCACTACAGATATGTAGATAACACATTTATCATGATTAACAAAGCTGAAAAAGAAAACCTTATTGAACAAATTAACTCAATTTCAAAATGTATTCAGTTTACAAATGAAGTTGAATCGGATAAGTTGACTCTAACCTTTGCGGATTGTCTTGTCAAAAGATAAACTGACAGAAGACTAAAAAGTTCACGATATACAGAAAAACGATGCATTCAAACAAATATTTGAATTTTTAAGCTTATCTCCTTCCATAGAATCAAAGTTTCAATATCTTTAAATCTTGTAAATGGAGTTAGTAGCATTATAACAGACAACGATGACATGGAGGATGAGGTCTCCAATATAACACAAGTTTTGTTTGGAAATTGTTATCCGAAATAATTCGTCAAAAGAAGAAGACTGAAAAATCTTGAGTATAGACGATATTCACTCCATACCGAAAGGCATCCATCAGCTGAATAACTTTAGTGGTTAATTCCTTCATATAACGTTGAAGTCGAAACAGGCATAAAATGGACCCTCACGAAAAACTTGGAGGATCTGGACTTCGCCGATGATATATGTCTGATTTCCCACAAACTGGAAGATATGCAAGCGACAAGCAACAAGTTGGCAGAAGAAGCATCAGAGTTAGGACTTCAGGTGAACATAAAGAAAACAGAAGTGATGAAGATTCCTGGTCAACAGCGACAACAACAACAACGGACAACGATCTTCATAAATGGGAGGAACCTGAAAGAATCAACCTCCTTTATCTATCTACCTACCTGGGAAGCATCGTTTCAACTTAAGGCTGACGGAACTGATGAGGATATCAAAGCTAGGATCGGAAAGGCAAGACAAGCTTTCGTTACTCTCAAGACTGTGTGGAGATCAACAGCACTCAGCATGAAAATGAAAATAAGATCCGGATTTTCAACTCCAACGTGAAGTCACTGCTACTTCCTACATGAATCAGAGGCTTGGTGCGTCACGAAGGGTACTTTGAACGAATTAGAGGCCTTCATCAGTAGCTGTCTTCGCTCAATACTCAAGATGGGGGGCCGGAAAAGACAGCAATAGGGATCTCTGCGAGCGAGCCAACCAGGAACCGATTGTAAAACAAATAGGCAGGAAGAAATGGAGGTGGATTGGCCATACTCTCAGGAAACCACCAAGTGACATCACTAGAGAAGCCCTCCAGTGGAACCCGGAAGGGAAGAGGCAAGTTGTTGGTCCAAGGGTGATTTAGAGGAGTTCATGTGAAGAGGAGTTGAAAGCATGTGAGCAGACTTGAAGCCAGGTGAAAACTTTAGCAGTAAACTGAATGCAGTGGACACGCGCGGCTGAATCCTTATGTTCATCTAGGAATTAAAGGAAATAATAATGACGTTGAAGTCTAATTCAATCCCTCGAAAGCTTAGTTAGTGTGAAAGAAATGTTTCCTGAAATGACACCGTTTCTATGGGATAAAAAGTTCAAATTGTGAGGTTTGCTTGCATAAGGGAAAATTAGCAGACAGATTACGGTCATAGTGAATGAATACATGTTGTGCGTGAAAAGTACATCTAGGAATAAAGTAAAATGAAAGAGTCTTGACAAAAAAGATCAGCTTTAGCAACACATGCTATAGAAAGTGGATACAAAATAGATAAGCGATACACTTATTACTTTAATGAAGCAAGCCGTATAGAAAAATTCATTCGGTTCTAAATTACGACCTCTGCAAAATATTATCATCAATTTCACCGGCAGATATACACATATGATAGCTGACAATAGTCATTAGTAGTATGTTTACACAAAGTGACCTTCAAAGGAATTCAGTTTATCATGTATTGGTTGTTGTAGGGACTTTATTTGATTGGTTGTAGGATTTCATCATGAGCTGCCATCAGTTATTGAACCACTGGTGGATTAATGGTCTACAAGACAGCTCGTCTTGTAACCAGAAGCTCCTGAGTGTGTGAGCACTGAAAAGAGTCCCAAACTAAGACAAAACGGCTGGCTGTTCAGTACTCCCTAGCAGGTTTTCCAATGGTTCTGTAACTGATGTCAGCTCATAATGAAATCCTACAATGTATTCAGTTTAATTTATATAACTTTTCGCCGTGTAATTCAGCTGAAGAAGCTGCAACTTACACAACGAAATGTTCAGGAAAATCTTGTTTTGATTTTTCCAATAACACTTTGGGATAATTTTAGGAAATTTACAATGGTTCAGTCTGCCTGGGTGCTAAATTTATTCCAGGAAAATCATAAAACTATTGATAGACTGATATGAGTAGTCGGGTGACACTTACATTAAACAGTGGTGATTACTGGCGAGTCAGAACGAAGTTATAGCCAGCTTGCAGGCTGTACTTATCGCTGCGGTGTACAGGCTTTGATTCTACTCAGAGAAAGGTGAACCACTTCATGCCATTCGAATTCCAACTAGTTATGTAGTTTGAGGACTGCTAACGTGTTAAATCATGTCAGGAATTTGTTTTTAAGTGAAATTTCACAACATCACCTCCCTTGAAAACTGAAACTATTCAGATGACAATATTACTGAGATCTTTTTTGATATCATTCATGGTAATCAAGAAAGAAGATATTAACCCCATTAGTCCATCACCACTTAAATGAAATAATAATCCCTTTTAGCCATCGAGATCAGGTCAATCACCTGTTTGGCGCAGTTCTTTTCATTAATGTACTCGGTGTGACTCAATTCAGTTCATAGGACGCGAAACCTATCTAGCTGCTAACACGATAAATCAAATTAGGCAGTTGGATTTGAAATGTTACTGCAGTTTCCTTAAAATACCAGAATTATCCAGGTGATAGTAAAAAAGGTTTTGATTAATACCATCAATAGTAATCAATAAAGCAAGCATAAACTCATCACGGTATATACTACTTATTTATGGATATGAGTAGTGGGAGGCTGTTTACACCAAACATTAGTGCATACCAACCAGCGAGATGGAAGTGATTGCTCGTTCGATGCCGGGCGTGTGATTCAGCACAGAGAGCCAATTTTATCTCTAACCACCCAAATACTGGCTAACTAGTTATGCATTGAGTCAGTGGCACAGTGATAGAATGCTCACCAACTACTCCTCATGTGGTGCGGGGTTTGATCCCCGGCCACTGACACCACCCTTTACCTTGCGTAGCCAGTAATACGACTGGTAAAGATGGAGGGTTGGGCATGAAGCCAGCAACCTCATCCCGTAGAAGTAAACACCACTGCTACTGAAACTTCAGGCCTCTAGCTTGAAGCTCTATGTTCTACTGGGAAAGTGAAAGAATAAAAAAACGAAATACATTGGATCCAAGATGCACATATACACCATGGAGTCACTGTTTTCAGTTCGGATTAATGCACTGAAGTCTCTAGAATCAGTCAATTTGACTGACAATTTATGACTGACATATTCTTTAGCCCAGAGATGAATGAAATAAGAGCATTTATAAAAAGCAGCATAGCTGAGTACTTCCGTTATGTGAGAGAAGACTTCACTCCTGATAGTTAGGCAGTAGTCGTCTTTAGGTATTAAAATGCATACCTTATTCTAATTTCCTATGGAAATTCATTTGGGTTATGTTGGATTGTTGAAATATGTCATTTTGTACTTCGTCCCTCCCCCATATTTTCATAATGAAATTAATATTCATTTTCATTTCCGAGAGATGAATGAATGTCAGAGAATCAGATAGACACATTTGTTGACTTCATCTACTTTCATAGTTTGATAAAGTTATCAATCTTTATAATTTCTGAAATTTGACAGTTGACTACTTCACTTTTGACACGTTGTTATTTACTAATTAGCTAAATGAATGAATAGTTGTTAATGTATTTTCATTATGTGACATTGGAATGCTAATGAATATACATATATATATATATACAAATGAAGTAAAGCGAAATACAACGAAATCAAATTCTAATTGAAATTAATCTTTATTTTACAAATGTACTTCATCATGAACTGATTTTGTTTAGTAGAATAAAATAAAAGCTAGTTAAAATGAGCAATTGTCAGATTAATGTATTGCCAGTTCGTCTAATTAGCTAGCAGCTAGCTAGCTAACTAGAATTCCAGTAGTTTCCAGGTGATTCAGTCCTCTGAGCTGAGTCAAACCATGCAAATCACTGATGAACTCGGCCTCAAAAAGTCTCCCTGAGTGTTGGAACACTCTGAAATAAGTGTCCAGAGTGATACTACTCATATCAATGAATCAGTAGTACATAAAATAAACTGAATCTTTAGATCTACTGTTTATCGTTAGCTACAAGATAGAGGCTTTGATGTTCTAAAGAGATATTGTAGCCGATTATGTCCACTATGTCAGATGTAAGGTGCATGATCATCGAAGGCAACAGCTGAATTTCAAACATCCGGTTCCCTTTATTAGTTTGAATTAATGAAGTGTGGTTTTATGAGTTGATCGCGGATGGATATCAGTTAGAGAACCATTGAAAACCAGCTGGGAGTACTGGACAGCTATCTGTTCCATCCTTGTTTGGGAATCATTAACAGTGCGCACCCACCGTCAAGATTCGTACCCAGGATCTTCCGGTAGAAGTTCGAATTCATGGGCCATTAAATCGGGTTCCATTGGGTGAATGGTAGACGAGCTTGTCATGTAACCAGAAGGTCCTGGGTTCGAAACTTGGTGGTGGATGCGTGCTGCCGATGATCACCAAACTAGGATGAAACAGATGGCTGTCCAGTACTCCTAGCTGGTTTTCAATGGTTCTCTAACTGATATCAATTCGTGATCAACTCGTAAGAATAAATCTAATCCTTACAAACCAATCATAGAAAATGAAGAATAAACATATTTGTAGGATAATAAAAGCTCATTTTATTTCTTGGATTCTATCTCTTAAACTGCGTACATCCTAAATAAATCAGTTATTTATTATAAAATGATGTCTGAACATACTTTTTACAATGAAAGTATAAGCAACACAGCTTCAAAGATGATATAAGTAGACAGTTATTCAGCATTAAAAGAGTAACTGTTTATATAGTAATTAGACAAGGGAGCGGAGTTCTGATCTCTCCTGAAAGTCAGGATGAACTAGAGACAAAATACGAGACAGAACAGCAGATTTCATTTATACCTAATATGGTGGAGAGTTCGAGAGAGTGGGAATGAATAGTGAATTCAAATTATAAGGTAAAATAATTTAATTGAGTAGATTTGGAACTTTACTGATGAGTTCAACTCAGTGAGTGAAAATCAAAATAACAGTTGCGTGGAATGTTATGCAACAGAACAAGACACAAAAGCACTCAAACTAAACAATTATAGTAGGGAGAGATTGAAGTTAGTGCTTTACTACTAAGTGACAGATTTCAGTAATCGCTTTTATTTTCAACTCGTAGACAGAGTCTCTAATGGCCCAACTATGCAACCCAAAAGTCTAGTGTTTGATGCATAGTGGAGTCAGTAGTGTGCTCTAATGAAGAGTTTCAAACTAGGATGAAAAATTTATCCGCTGTTCTCTTGTGTCTTTTAAAGTATTATTATGTGGGTTCATGATAAAATCATCGAAAGAAGAGGTTTTCATTGACTTCAACGAATCTGGGGTCGAAACATGTGAAAGCATATGCATCCTGAAGAATCTTGGAATGGACCAAATCTAAGTTCCAACGACATTTGTTCGAAAAGCTTCCATAACATCTAGTTAGAATACTAGTTATTAGTACTGAAAAGCTTACTTTGAAGTGAAGACTGGTTAAGAAAGTCATCAATACTTTGATTGGACACCAGTAACTAGTGTGCTGTGTCTAGTCCTTTATTTTATTTCAGAAAGAATTCTGTCAGTCAGGTTTGCAATATGGTCACCATTCTAGGTAGCTCGCCATCATAGTGCACATGGATTTGATGATATTAGATAGTTGGAGGCGATCGACAGAAAGCATGGCACCCAGGTTTCTTGCTAGTTGGCACTCTTCAACAGTCGCGGGCCCGAATAGCTCAGCCTCTGACTGAAGCACCGGGTGACACGGGTTCAAATCTCAGAAGGGATATGACTTCTTTCGAAATTGCAGATGCGCCTTGCTGACTGGTGAGTGCCAAATAGCACGAAATCTAGGTCGAAGGCTTCCTACCGATTGCCTGTAACCAGCTAGTAAAGTCATCAATGTTGATAAGTACTTTCGAAACAGTGGACTCTGAAGAAAACTCATTCAGCTGATAACTAAGTCACATTTTTCAGAACAAGTTGCCACCAAAAAAATTCCACTTATATGTCACCACTAACTCTATCAAGCAGAAGTCGTACAAGGAGAAAGAATTATTTGAGCCCATATATCTGAGCACATTCCAAGAAGCTTGCGACTAGAATTTACGAAAGTTTTCAGCGGTGGATTAGGTTTCTGTTTGATAGACTGTGGCCATCCCGAACTAGGTTCATGGTAAATGTAAAAGTTGGACTAGCTTTTTTTGAAAACACAGCTCCGGCTCTTCAGTACATATGGCGAGAGGCCGCACAGTAAAAAGAAGTCGGAAACACACTGCCTTTAGTAGATTTTTTGTTTACTTTGTAAATGACTCCGTATGATGAGCCAGTTGAGATGCTGTGACAGGCATTGACGAGGTGTTCACGTATGGCGCATCTGACTGAACCAGTGCCTCTTCTTTGCAGGCATGCTGGAGGATGTTCTTCAATACGTTTTGATAAAACCCAGCATAGAACGACGTATAAACTTAACTCCACCTTTAAAATTATTTCTCCAGTTATCGAATATTAATTTTGAAGTTGTTTTCTAATTCTATTTAATCTTGTCTCTAAGCTTCTTGCAAGTTTTATCCGTGCCTTCAAACTTGCATGTCAAGTTGAAAATTATTATCCCCTTCGTTATTATGTGTAGTTAAATAAATAATAATTGCATCCAAGTAAACTAATGTATATAAATGCGTTTATACAGCTTTTGAGAATGAAACCGCCGAAAAAATTTCTTCACTGAACGTCTTGTTCTTTTCCCTCTTATGTCGTGATGGGTATTTTCTATGATTTGAAGAAAAGATAATAGATGACAGAGATTTTTCAGTGCTTGCTTTATGACCTTTTTCGCATCAGGTGATCTAATATCGAACTGCTTATGGTTTTAATTAAACCTTTATTAAGCCTCATTGGTGAGTGTTCCCGTGGAAGAAAATTACATTCCTAGAATAGTAACCGATATAGTTGGCTCAACAAGAGCCGTTAAATTGATCAACTGGCAAAAGAAGAGGTGTAGGTATTTTACCTTTCAGTTGAGAATTAAAGATCAGTGGTGTAGAAGATATTACTTTTGGTCTGTGAGGTTCTTTGAATCGATTTTTTCAACTTGTGAAGATGTCGCATCTGATTTGCTGACACGTATATAATGGCTTGTTATTTACATATGCAGGACAGTTCTCTTCTGTTTTCATGGTCATGTGTTTCATGACGAGCTTTTCTGGATAGCTTTTTTCATTTAAGGTGTCACATACGGTTACGACTGATGCAGGTTAAGAAAATAGATTGGCTATTTTTATTTGCTAGTGACGATTAACTGAAAAAACTCAAGCATAGTAATATAAAGTTAACTTTCAAAATGTCAATTCAACATTTTACATATTTAGTTTTCAAGAAACTAAGAAACTATTTCGGAAATATTTACGCAATTTGTCAAATGTTTCACCGATCGGCGAAACAAAGATAGTGTCAAAATTCATCACAGTACTATGCATTAATCAAATCATTTGTAGTGTCTGTGAAATTAAAATAAAACTTTTGCCGCTTGTCTAAAATAGCGACACATGTTACGTAATGTGTGTTTAAACACTTTAAAGTGCACGTCACCTTGAATGTTGAAAATGTTTCACACTCTACGCTTAAATGTAATAGAGATGTTTTACTCTGGTTGGCGCCAAATCAGAAAGCAAACAATTGGTGAAAAGCACTGATGAAATTCATAGCGAGAGTGTAAAACAAAGTCGGCGACATTGATAAGAGGCGGGAAGAAAGACTGTTAGACTGTTTAATCAGATACTCATACATAATTGACAGTATTACAGCTTTGAGATATCACAGGCATGGTAATCTGTCTGTCTAGGAATTAATTCATAGTGGGTACAATACTTTATATGATTCTATTTTTGGCAATATTGTTATCATGAAGATAAGGAGTAATTATTGACAACAAAATTGTAGGCAATATCATTTTCAGCGGGAACTCTATTTTAATTTTGCCCACGGATTGATTTATGTTAGAGAAGCACTGAAAACCAGGGAGTACTGGCAAGCTGTTTCGTCCGAGTTTGGGGCTTGTAGCAACAACGAATCGGAGGATGTTAGAATTCGTTGGCCATAAGGTCAAGCTTGACTTGTAACAGCGTAGGTTCTGGATTCGAACCACCATGAATTCTTACTGTCGATGAGTCTCAGACTAGGAAGAAACATCTCTCCAGTACTGTAACTTACATCAGTCAGTGGAAAAACTTGAAGTGAATTATATCCCAGGAGTTTAACTCTCGTGAATAATATTTTATCTTTTGTTTGAATAATTTTCGTTTTCTGTGGATGAAATCCTTTTATTTTCAGGGAAAATACTCTGTTAACCGATAACCTCAAATTTTCTCCCACACTACTGCTTATATGATGCCTTATAGAATTATTAGTTTCCAAACTAATTATTAGATTCGTAATTCAGATTTCCTTATGAATTGTTATCTCTTAAAGAATCAGTAGAAAACCAGAAAGAAATGACACTGTTAGCGACATATTCACGTCACAAATTAGAAGACTTTCTGCTGAAAATGATTTAGGTGTAGACAGAGTTCAGTTCTTGATGGTCCTGCAGTTAAGCTCTCCCACAGCCTTTCAGATCTGAATGAAAGAATCTAAAAGGTAAGGAGGAAAATTCTGCTTATGAATTGATTTATTTTGTTGACTTCACCTCAGCTACTTACAGCCCAAAGCTATTATTAAGTTTATGTACAGAAACAATTTGAACAAACTTGCAATTTCCACACGAGTTCAAGTTTAAACAAAGAAAAATCACTGTATATATACAACAGCAAGGACGTTGCATAACGAAGAAAAAGATTATGTGATCAGACGAGGGGAAGAATGGAGATATCCAGTTACTATGACAAAGGGACACCGATATTTGCTTCTTTCTGAACACATAAACTGGACTTCAGGCGTCTGATAGGGATTTTGTCAGCATAATTGAGGAGGGAAATAAACATATGAGGTTTCTGAAAAAAAATTTTTTTTCGGCTGAGGTGTGAATCATTTCGTATGGTCTCCAAATGACCGATGCACATAGTAAGTACAGACTAGCGCCTTGGGCCTCTCTGAATATTTTTTTCTTCCAATGCAACAAGTGAAGTACGTGATTCACCTTACTCTAAGAAACCATCGCCTAAAATTAAAATGTCTAAAGTTTCACTTTTTCATACACTTGTTAGGTGTCAATCATTATACTGTTTCCGTCTAGAAAATATTACCATTTTATTCGCCATACTGCCTAGGCGATTGGCTTTCCTTGACATTTACATACCAAAAGACACAAAAATAAAAAGGGGAAATCTGCGGAGGATTTCTGACTTTTCAGACTTTTACCAACAATAGCCTTCTCTGGCTCCATATTGAGGATCGGACGACCAGACGAAATTATCAACATGAATTTCTAGAAGCCGAACAAACATATTTGTAGAAGGAAATGGACATGAGTTGGACGAACGCTTAGGAGACCATTTGGTGACATCGCACGCTACTGCCTCCAGTGCAATCCAAATGGGAAACGACCAGCTGAGCATTGGTGAGAGGTTGACATAAGGAAGATCATGTGAGTAAGATGTGATATCCTGTAGGAAATTGTGAAACAGCTGAAGAGTACTGCGGACAACGATACAACAAGTGGGGATGTGCTGCCGAAGCCCTGTGTCCCACTCGTAACCCATGAAAATAAAATATAATAATAAAATAGACAATATCTGATGGAATAAAGATCCACTCCCAACTTGGTAGTCAGCCATGGTCATGAATCATTGTATCTTAATCCATATTTCTGAATATTCTCTGATTTACTGATAATCACAAGCTTGGTACCTTAGTTTTAACTCCGTTCTGTCGAATTATTTCCACTAAAATAGATTTCTTGAAAATGACACTATAGATTTCATCCATTATGTTCTACATATGACAAAATAGACGCAGGTATCTATATTTCACTATTTGATAGAAATTCACTGAATTGCTACTTGAGACCAAGCCTACCTCACACCTTATATGTTGGAGTAAGCGTTGAAAGAGACAGTACTGTTCTCTGTATATTATTTTTCGTTCATGACTTTTACTCTGACATGTGGAAAAACTGTAGGTGGTCCAGTGACAGAGTGTTCCACCACTGGACACGTGTTCTGTGGTTCGACCCCCGGCCGAAGCACTCCTAAATCCCTCTAAGTTAGCAGTCAGGGTTGTAAAGAGGAAAGATCGTTCGTGAAACTGAGAACCCTACACCGTTAAAGTAAAAATCACTGCCACCAAAATTTCAAAGGTCAAGCTTGAAGCCTCATATTTCACTAGGAACATCAGGAAATCAAAAATTGAGGAAGCTGTGCATCTGTTTATTTGAAGCTTCTAAATGACACTTCATTCAGTAGTATGTTAGACACGTTTGAAAACACAAACAGTGTTTGCAGCCAAAATGTCGACATCAACTCTTTCCTAGTTGGCCAGTCTAAGGAAGGTTAGACCTTGGAGAGCAGCTTCACTTCTGTAAGCGAAACAAATACACATTGAACAACCCGTCAGCATGAACACACTCAGGTGTACATTAGGGAGAACATTAAGTCTGTAAAGAAGAAGATATGTAGTCCATTACATTCATTTGACTCGTATCTATCCCATAAAAGAAATAGATAGTTACGTCTTAGTTGTAAAATACATACATCAAATTTGCAAGTGTTACATTGGTACACTGGTAAAACTATCATAAATTGTACATTAAAGTTTTCTGTTTTCAAACAAAAAGGAGTTAGTGTCCGTGGCAAATATATAAAAAGTTAATTTATAAACCGGTAAGATTATGATTTCCCTGTCTATTTTGCGCGACATTAAGCAATCATTTTGTCTTAACGGTGACTTTTGTTTAAGTGTTGTAATGGCGACATTAATTTTTCGCGTACAATTTGAATGACGCTTGAAGGAAGGCAGGCTGCTAAAAATATAATTAAACTGTCGGTATATTAATTAATTGGTTCGTTATTTAGTTAGCTTGTCAATGTACTTTTTTTCACTTTTCATTGAGTCTAGTCGGAAAATCGACTCCCCATTCCCTAGACAAAACAGATAATAGGATATTGATATACGTATAAAACTTGGGCACTGTGGCAGAATGAAAATCTGTTATGGATAAGATTTTATTCTGATAAATCACACAGTGTTATACAGTAATATTAATTGATGACCACGTTTCGAGCACAAATTATTACTGCTCATAATCATATCAAGGAACTACTCACACAACTTTCTAACTTCGTCAATATAAATGAGTAAACATTGATGATTAGACATTTGAATAAAATCAATATAGGATTATGTACATTTGGAAATAAAATTAATGTTATCAATCAAATACAATAAGATGAGAAATAAGATGTTTTTACAAAAAGAATAGGTATTTTTTAGAATGTTATAATGGGAACTGAATACACTTAAAAGTTACTTATTATTCTCCAGTTTGACTGGTAATAATATCTCCGTTTCTCTGGTATCTGCGTTGAGTAACTTCTGTTGCATGTATTGTGTGTGGACTTTATGAACAAGGATTCAGTGATCAACCTATCTGTCTCTCTCCAACTACTTTTATTAGAATTTTGACTGTGTATGGTTATGTGTTAATTCATGCAGTGCAATTGCTGAGCTTTTTCTAAATTACTTATCTCCGTGAAATCGATCATTCGAACCTTAGCTAAATTCTTATGTTTCGATAATCTCACTACTCCTGTTCTACTAGTTTTACCTATATTTTAATGACCTCACAGTCACTGCATTAAAAAGGATACATAAAGTCTACTGAGCTTAGAGAAATAGTTCTGTATGCATATGACATAGCTGTAATACTCCCTACACCGTTGCAGGATAATCAAAACCTTTCGACTTCTGACGTGATTGTGTAGTTTTAGTTTCTGGATTTACGTCTGGCGCTTTCATTCTTCTTATAGGAACCATATTCATTTCAAAGTAAGAGGGATAATGAACTAGTTAGCTAGTTTAGCGAATAAAACCACTATAAAATATCCACTTTATCACATTTAAAACCTGTCTGAACTTTAACAAGTTAGATTTTTTATTAATATTGTGTGAAATTACTTGTAGAAAGGATATTTTTATTTCTAAGTGAGTGTCAGTAGCATTTATGTGTGGCGATCAAATGTCCAAATAGACGGGCAGACACTGGACTGATATAAAGATCTTAGAAGATCTAAACTTCGAGAATAATATGTGTCTAACGCTATACGAACTTGAAGTTGAAAAACCGTAAATCAACACACTGGCAAAAGAAGAGACACAGTAAGGAATTGAGATGAATGTCGAGCAGGCCATTGTGATAGAAATGTACCTAACCAACACCAAAAGTGACATCGGTGGATGATACGTAACAGAAGTCACGCATTCAACTTACCTGGCTGAGCAGCAGCAGCGTTGTGACTCCAGGCAGGTAGCACAGATGAGAATATCCAAGCTAGGAACGGAAGAGTCAACAAACACTATTTCGTACAGAAACAAAGTCTGTCACTTGTCTTTATGAAATGCTATGCGTTAGCACACTTTTGAAAAAAAGGCACTCAGTCTGTAGGGGAAATTCATTCCTTATTTGCAAAGTCAAAAGAAGCCTCCTTAAAACCTCCATGTATCCTGTACATTTCTACAGCCTTAACTGTTCATAACATGGAAAAATCTGAACCTATGGTCTTCCACTTTCAATATTATTCTGACTTCAACCGCGTTCAGTATTTTGCTATCCCTTTATAATAATAACAGCTTTATTGCAAATAGTACTTTTGGTACAAATATGGAATTTTCAAAATTTAATATAGTATTACATTACAGTGGCAATAATTGCGATGGGGGCATTTACACTATTGGTATTGTTCTATAAGAATATAAAATTAAATCAAGCGAAAATACTAGCGGTAGAGTAATATTAAGAACAAAAAACACAATGCCGTTTACTTAGA